>JAODJW010000019.1:23010767-23021686 GCA_026777045.1 Hyperopisus bebe
AAAAATTTTATCACGGACCCCCTGGCAACACCCCACGGACCCCTAGGGGTCCGCGGACCCCACTTTGAGAACCACTGGCTTAGACTACAGATGTTGACAGGAATTTGGGTCATCGACGGGAACAGTTCATACCAAGATTGACTGAATCTGTAAAATGACATTTTGGGATTTTATTACCTGGATTTCTGTGGGAAACAGTCAGGCTTTATATAGTGTGTAACTTGCACATATTTGAACAGAACCTAGACAACAGGTCATGAATGAAATACTCCAATTGTTGTATATGCGGATATTGCCTTTGAGTGTGAAGGTAGTACTTTTGTTCGCTGTTATAATCACATATCTTATGAATACAGCTTTTCTGTCAATAGATCTATACTTCTTTGTACGTTCATATTCAGGATAATGCATTGCTATTCTGTCTTCATTGCATTTGCTGGCACGACATTTAAACGGATATTATCAGAATCTTTCCACGAACTTTTCTTCTCCCACTAAGGCTGAGGCTCAGATTGCAGCAAAGCATCTAGACAAAGAGTATCTCCCCATTGGAGGTCTTGGAGACTTCAACAAAGCCTGCGCAGAGCTGGCTTTGGGTCCTGAGAGCGAAGTCCTCAAGAGTGGTAGGGTAAGTCTGCTACTGTGACAGTGTGCCCTACTATATGCCTGCCTGAGTATAGTATACTCATTGTCTCATCTCTAATCTGACCTTTGACCCTTCTTGTGTTCCATTTAGAGTGTTACTGTCCAATGCATTTCTGGAACAGGGTCATTGAGAGTTGGGGCCAACTTTCTGGTATGTCCATTTCATTTTATCTCAGGTTCACTTACAAAATTCATTTGTCAGCAAAGACATGCGACTTACAAGCTGGCTGTTTCCCCTTCTAGTCCCGCTTCCACACTGCGACCAGTGATGTTTACCTGCCCAAGCCCTCCTGGGGGAATCACACCCCCATATTCAGAGATGCGGGCTTTCAGCTGAAGGCATACAGTTACTACAATCCAAAAACGTGTGGTTTTGACTTTAAGGGAGCCCTCGACGACATTTTGGTGAGACGGCCGCAGATCTGGGTCACGGTGGTAGTTGAGGCTCTCATGATGGGATGCCTCATGGCTTTTTCCGGCGATGAAGCGAGATCAGAGATGGGTCTCATATTGCGGCAGCTATGCCCTGAATAGGTGTTTATGGTCTCTGACCATTACTCTTCACTTGTCAGAAAATCCCACAGAAAAGCATCATCGTGCTGCACGTCTGTGCCCACAATCCCACAGGGGTGGACCCCCGGCCCGAAGAGTGGAAGGAGATTGCTGCCCTGGTGAAGGTCAGGTGTAATGCAAGCAAAACCATCTCGCCACCACCCTGCTTCTATGGGGTGCCCTTTTGGGTCTGGCTTTGTGTTTGGCGTGACAAAAAGACCTAAAGAATTTATGGGATGGGAGGATGTTTAGATTTTATTTGGTACACTTTTACCGAAAATGACATGCAATTGAGAAGGTACGGCCCCTAAAGTAATTGGTGATTAAGGGTCTTGCTCAAGGGCCCAGTGATGGAATCACTCTGCCTGGAATTTGAACACAGTATCCTAACCTGAGGAGCAATACACTGCCCCCTGAAGAATTAGTAAAGTATTAATAACAAATTATTAATAAAAAAACAGGCATTATTAAAAAAATGACCACTTTCCTTTTTGGTCAATAAATCTATGCGGAATATGTCTTGTTTAGTTTTTATTTCCGACAATAAGACGACAACAATAAATCATCTGATCTCTTCAACGCCTTTCTGTTTTTCTGATCTCTTTCAGCAAAGGAACCTGCTGGTCTTTTTCGACATGGCGTACCAGGGCTTTGCCAGCGGGGACATCGACCGCGATGCCTGGGCCCTGCGCTACTTCATCGGGCAAGGCCACAACGTCCTACTGGCGCAGTCCTTTGCCAAGAACATGGGCCTGTATGGTGAGGACGGTCTTTACGCAAGTAGCTGCCAGAGACATCTCTATAATTCTTTTATTCATATCCTTTGCGATAGAGCTGAGACGTTTTGTTCCTGCAGCATCACAAACAGCTTCTCTGCTGACCTCTCTGCAATCTAGGCTGCTCTGTTTTAAGATGTAAAAGTGATTAATCACAAGCACCTTTTTTCTGGGATTCGGACATCACATATCGCACGACGTATCCATATTTACAGCACTTTGAAACACAGAGCCAGCCTGATGTAGAATTTACAGATTTCACATAAACATACACACAATCACCCACACGGTCATACATTAGGAGCAACCTGTAGATGCCAGTTAGATTACCTGGATGTCTATGGACTGTGGGAGTACCTGGAAGAAACACACATACAGGGGCAATTCTAGGGGTGAATCTCAATATGAGTACTTGTACCCATGCTTGTACCCATTTTATGTCATCTTCCATTGCCGAAGACCGGTTCCAATACTAAGAACACAAGTAGAGAGGATGGTAAAAATCCTCAGATGTTGGTCTCCCTTGTCCCAAATATCAAGGACACATTGGTTGCATCCTTGCCAAACGAGACCAGTCCCATGATTCATTATGGCTCAAGCTTGTTCTTGGAAGGCAAGTTAGCAAGACCGGTCTTGTCAAGACCACAAGTACAGTCTTTACATTCTTGGTATTGAGATTCGCCCTCGGATTTTTTTAAGGTGGGGGCCGTAAAGGAAGCTATAATTCATAAAGAGGGGCCAACCTTATCATTAGCCAGAGGTTTGTTTTGAATTAGTGAGTGACTGGGGGGGGGGGGGGGCACTGCAGGAGCCAGTCAGCCTTTAGCTGAGTTCAGTGCCGCGGCGGCCCCGCCCCTGAAGATGTGCCACGCCCACACGCACAGAACAGAGATGGGATCTGCACACGGCTTTTGCTTCATTTTCTGCTCGTGATGCTCTAATGGAGAGTGTTCATTGGCCCCGTGAGACAGGAGAGCGTGTGGGCGGCCTCACGGTGGTGTGCAGGGATGCTGAGGAGGCCAAGCGCGTGGAGTCGCAGCTGAAGATGCTCATCCGGCCCATCTACTCCAACCCGCCCATGAACGGAGCCCGCATTGCCGCCACCATTCTGAACACCCCTGAGCTACGCAAGGAGTGGTGAGCAGAACCCCATGGCAATCTCCATCACCCTCAGCCTGCCCGCTCTCTTATTGGAGGAAGAGGAGTCACATGTTGAATAGTAACCCACCTATAGGTGATTGGTAGATTGCCGTGTAGGTGGGGCTAGAAGTGTTTTTCCCTTTAGTGTTTTTAATTATGACCTCCTTAGTCTGTTTCTGACCTCTCCCTCACCTCCAGGCTGGTAGAGGTGCACAATATGGCCAGCCGCATCATCCAGATGAGGGAGCAGCTGGTAGCTAACCTCAGAAAGGAGGGCTCCACCCAAAACTGGCAGCACGTCACCGACCAGATTGGCATGTTTTGCTTCACGGGCCTCAAGACAAACCAGGTATGGCCATGGTGCAGCTATTTATGGTGGGGAAGGGAGCATCATTAAGATCTATGTTAATATCCAAATCATGAAATCTCAGCATCTCAAAAATAGAGTGAAACTCACTGGGGGTGATGTGGCTTTACACAGGTGGAACGGCTGACTAAGGAATTCTCCATTTATATGACGAAGGACGGTCGTATCTCCATGGCAGGTGTCACCTCAGACAACATTGGCTACCTGGCACATGCTATCCATGCTGTGACCAAATGAAAGGGTTACGGTTTCCTGTACCCATAATGCAAAGGAATGATGACATCACTGCTGCCAACCTTTTCTGAAAGCTTCTCTCATGGAATGTAGAACTTTCCAACTGCAGTGTCCTGGCATCAGGATATTTTTGCCCGTCGTTTGTTTCACTTTTTGTTTCTAAAATCTTAGTTAATAATGATTGGTGCATTCAGCCAATGAATATAAACGTAGCTCTTTGCATTCCCTGCAAGATTATCAGAAATGGATTAGAGAAGGTTAAACCAGAACAACTCTGTGGACCTGAATTACAGAATATGAACAGTGACAGTTATAACATTAGTTACATTTTTCTCAATTTAAGGCTACTTTACTTATCATTAAAAAGCATTTAAAATTTTATTCTCAAAGCCATAAAATATTTAACCACAGTGTAATGTACAAATAAGCTTAACCACAGCCGTCTACATTTCCTTTCTCTCTACTGAGCTTTTAATGACAGAGTGCACTTTTAACTGAACCATACAGATTCCAGAACCACTGCTTTGAAGTCCTGTAGAACTGGCCACAGTGTGTGCTGTAGCGTTAATTATTTCTAATTAAGAATTGCAATGCAATCACTTCTAAGGATTTAATGTTTGTGTACGTCGAAAAATATTTAATTTAAGTGAGTTAAACTGGGTCAGTATGTCTGAAATAAAATCTCTGCTTAAACAGGGTGGTGTAGTGATACCAGGAATGGTCACCTCCGAAATCCTCCTTCCTTTATTCTTGGTGTCTGTCAGTGGCAAAAAGCCATTGTATTGATCATGAGCCAGGACGGTACATCTCATTGGTGAGCATCATGCTGTCTGTATGTCATATTTATCTCTAATAAAATTATTTATAATCATTAAGCCTTGGTGTGTATTTTTGAAAGAATAATATAAATTTACTTCAGCGAAGTTCAAAGATTTTTTAATGAAAACCATGAGCTTGTGGAACAGATCATTCAGTGTGAATAAGGAGTCCAGTTCATTATTGCAATAATTCAAGATCAGCAACATGAAATTAAATCCCTGAAGAAAATCACCTGATTAACTGGATGAATTAGCATTTTGATGTGTAAAGCTAAAAAGGCAAAAAAAAACTTGAAAGTATAGATTTACTGCGACTTGCTTACTGAATGGATAACGTAAAATCTGCCATATATCATTTACATAATTATATAAATGATTTACGGAATTATGTAATTAAGTAATGTGTTTTGTGCTTTTTACCTCCAGAAATAGTATAGCTAATGAACCATGAAGATTATGATCAAAAACAACACGGTATTGCCCTCAAAATTATTTCCCCTCGTTTCCTTTTCCAAATGTTCCGTAGTTTGTGACACAAAGCGCATCTGCGGCTTGGCAGTTTTTGCCTTAGGGCAGCTTTGGCTTTTAGTCATCGTCAGTCGGCTGGAACAGATTGCAGAAGCTGAGTTGTGTCTTAGAAACCGCCAGCGCGGGGTAGAGCGGCTGGGTGAACGAGTGCTGAAAGCTGTGCAATAGGGTTAGGTCACCACCCTGGGTGACACTGTAGAAGGACAGGGAGCCCGCTTCCAGATCCAGGAAAACCCCGACCTTCTGTGGAGTGCTGTCCCCGAGGTGGGTAGACACCGTGTCGTGCAGGACCTCCACCTTATTCCGCTCCCCAAACAGACACCAGGAATGGGCGTTATACCCCAGACGGCTGCAGTTGTCAGCTCCCTTCCGCTCGATCAGGCCCTCGCAAACTCCCACCTTCCAGCGGCCCTCGCTCGAGACCTCAACCTCCCAGTAGACACGGCCCGCTTCGTGACACCGGCTGCCCATCACCTGCGGGAAGACGCTAAAGCGAGCCACGAGTTCGGGGGACGGCTGTGGGTCCTCGCTGTAGGTCACCTTCCTGTTCTTCTCAGACAGGACCAGTTTGGGATGAGCTGTATCTGGGTTCAGAGACGGAATGGTCCCATCTATGAAAGAAAACGCATGTATGAGGGAGTAAAAACTCAGCACTAAGTGGCAGATGCAGTCATTCAATCAGATTCATGAGTGAATAAAGCAAAGGTCAGTAATCTGGATTAGTGTTTTGGGGCCATGTTCTGCGAAAGTCCTACAGCATCGCTTAGAAATGACTTACTATTCAAGCCATACAGTCAGTAATGTAACATTCAACAGGACAAAACAAGTCAAGGGCTCAGCAGATTCATGGTTAGGTTGTAGAAGTATGTATTTACGATATAAATATTAAATATAGAGGAGAAATGGTTGTAACACAAGATACAGCGAAATACATTATGGTAGATAAGAATTTGAAAAGATCTAATCAAAAAAGAAAGATTAATGTTGTGTCTGCATATGTGGCATGAGGCAGATTCAGTAAATACTACAAGGTGTGTATTGAATGTATTTATATTTGTATTTATGAACCCTCATTGGTGACACATTATGAAAACCACCTGGCAAAGTAGACAAATAAATGATAGATATATGCAATAATGAGATAAATGAGAAATAGCTGAAATAACAAGCGGTCTCACAGAGCAGACGCAGAGCGTCCCTGTTGGGCATCGACAGGGTCACCTCGCTGAACCTCCGCACCGCCCAGCTCTGTAACTGCTGCAGCCGGTGCCGGTCCACTCCGTCGGGCTCCGACTCCTCTGCTGGGCCGGGTATTCCACTCAGGCTGGGAAAGGACCGCAAAGCCAAAATGTCTCGCAGCAAAACACGACAGAATGTTTCTTATGACAGGTTTTTTTTTAAAGAATGAAGGTTGAAAGCAACAAAACTATTGAAAAAGTCATCTGGGCTCAATTTTTTCATTTAAAATTTATGGTGGATTCAAAAATATGCAGCTGGTATTCAATGGTTTATTGTTGATTTCCCTGAATATATAATAAATGTGTGATCTGCACACATCATAAGCTCTACCTCAAACTGTATGCTCCCGATCTGTGTTCTGGAAGAAACATCCAGGGAATGATTTCTTTGATGAAAATAGTGTAATGTGATTCTACTAGAAATAATGGAATAAATATACTGTCATTTCAACACTGCGAATACATATTAAGGAGAATGACGTCACATCGGGGAGGTCAGTCCTACCTGCTGCACAATAAAACTGAACTATGCCTCTTTCAATATCACCATAACAGTAATACCTTATTCTTTAAGTGTCAAAAATGATGAGTGATTTAGTTCACATTTTGTGGGGATCCAATAAGCCATCGATTAAAATATACATTTTCTTACCTTTTTGTTATCTTGTTGTACTCCTGTTGGAAACCAAAGAATTTAAGATTGTTATATGTAGAGTGATTTAACTGTATGTTGATGATCAGGCACAGTTTAAAGTATCTCATGTGACACTCAAATCCCTCAATTCTCTTAAAAAAACTTTATTAATAGTAGAAGTGAAGCGTAGTTGCTAAAGGAGCAATCGGCAGCAATCACACAGTTCTCACACTTATCGTTTAAGCTACTTTTGTACTACGTGGGGATCGTCTTCCTGATACATCTCAAGGATACCGATAAACCTCCTCATTCTATCCTGCATCCCTGTGGCTCCGTTCACCATCCAAGGGAACCAACTTGTCCACAGACAGCATTGCTGCGGTTCTGTAATTAGACCACGCCGCTCCCTACCGTGATGAATGCTTGGTCTTGTATGCGGGACCTTTCCTTGTCATCCATCAGCTTCTCCAGTCTGCTCACAGCAAGCTGAACACCCTTCAGGAGGTCCGTCTGGAGCCTCAGCTGATGCCCAATGCAGCTCATCACCCAGCTCTCCTCCCGGGTCAAGCTCTGCATGGCCTGCAGCTCCTCCAGCTCCAGAGCTTCTCGCATGGCCGCGTACTGCTCCTGCACCCTGCCTCTGGTACTGTCCAGAAGCAGCTGATGGAAATGCACACCACCAATTATCATTTTCATCACTATCCTCACCATTGTTGCATTGCGTTCCAAGGTTGCATTGCCGTGTATGCACATCGAAATCCTTATGCGTATCCGTCAGACTCGTGCCAAATAGACAATAAGAATTACATAAAATGATGGGCACCGAAATAAAGGACAGTACAATCCCATCTTCACAATCAGCCCCTGCATCCAGGCCCCTTCCTGCTTACCTGAACGCCCTCCTTCTTCTCTGTGAGCAAATCAACGACGTCTTGCACTGCTCTCTCCTGTTCCTGTGCTTTCTTCAGCTGACTTTTCAACTTCTCCTGAAAGTGCAGGCGGAAGCATATTCACTAAAACAGATATTAACAGATAGTAGGGCTGCACGATATCTCGATATGTAAAATTCCTGCAAATAATATTGCGCTATTCATAAAATAGAAAAGGAGATGACAGTACCAGATGTAGACTACAGCCAAACAGAACCTGTTATTGTCTACCAACAGAGTGTGAAGCTGCTGGTGTGGCCAGCATCACCAGACACAAAGCAGTGCCAACAGAGCAGGAAAGGGATCCAGTGAGACAGAAGGTCCATACCTTACAGCATGGAAGAGAAGCAAGACCAGGGCTTTGGAGGAGAAGGAGGAACGTGCGCACTGATGAGGAGACAGGAGGAATGGCGTTGCCAGTAAAAGCAGTTTTCTAGGAGAGTCAGCTGTGGGCCATGGACCACTCACGTGCAAACGCAGCACAGAGGCCAGCGTGGCAGCCATTAGCCTGAGACCCACCACACACCTCATGTATCCAAGTCCTTCCCTTCCATCCTGACCTACCCTCAGCTCCTTCTCCGCCTCAGAGACACCGATGCAGCTATGGCCGCGGTGCACCCCGATGACAGTGCACACGGTGCACACGCAGGTGCCACAGTCACGGCAGAAGATTTTGTTCATCTCCTGGTGCTCCTGGCACCGCCACTGGGAGATGTCCGCCAGAGGTTCCACCAGCGGGTGGCTCTGGAACACGGGCGACTCCAGGTGCGGCTGGAGGTGCTCCACGCACATGGAGGCCCCGCAGACCAGGCACGTCATGGCCGCGGGCCGCCCCTTGGCAGTGGGGGGGCAGTAATGGCAGATCACTGCGGGGCCACTGGGGGTGGGTGAGCTGGCAGGAGAGGCTGAAGATTCAAATGCCCGTCCTTCAGTTTGGTCCAGCAAATGAACGAGAAAAAATAAGAAATATACCATCAGAAACACAAAGCAAGCATAGTTACTGTACAATTTTCTATAACTACAGATTATCATCAAACGTAATTGGCATTTTCCTAATAATCTCAGTTCTATTAAAGAAAATGTATATTTTGCTTTTACTAGATTATGAATATCTTCCCATACCTCTACAGCCTTATACTTCCTCCAGTTATATACACATGCACTTATGCTGTATTTTTCTTTTTTCATTTCTTTTCTGTATAACTTTCTGCTGCTTATTTATAACATTTATGATCTTTTCCTGTAACAATTTACTTAAGCAGTCACTAATGCTTAGTAATAACTGACTACTGAAGTACAAACCATGAACAAATTATGAAGAAATATAGCCACTGCTTGAGACAAAAGATTCGTCATGGTTCATTAATGATGAACAAACATGAAATCAGTATTTCACATGTGTTATTCATTGCCTGTTCTTATAGTACTACCTTCAGTGGTTTCTTGAGTAGTTCAGAAAGGTTTACAGAATTGACAGATACAGTAACAAATAATATAGTAACTGCTTGAGATAAAACACGCGTCACGATTCGTTAATGATGAGTTAACATGAGATCAGTATGTAACTAAAACTAATTAGTACGTCGTTAATTAATACATAAGTAATAGCATAATTTGTGTCCCCTCAAGTAAATCGTTACCTCGTATACTGCTTCATTATTTTATTGCTATTACTGTTTTTATTAAGGCGGAGTTCATCACCTCTAACTTCCCTAATGCAGGTTATAGTCTGACTCTATACTATACCTTTGCGAGTGACAAAAATAATTGAATCCTTAAACAAATGTTCCAACGGAACAATTAACTTTGGGATGTAACGGTAAGTTGATATATACAGCCAAAGGGAGAGCAATTTAAATGTGCCCCCGTTCCTATGTTTAAGTACCTGTAACGTTGCGCTGCGGATCCTCGTCCTCGATCGCAAACGCGGGCAGCTTCCTGTACTCGTCCCTGCACTCCGGACAGTAGTAGGGGCCCGTCGGGGAGCAGCTCCATAACTCTTGGATGCAGTCTTTACAGAAGCGGTGCCCGCACCTGAGCGTGCTGGGCTCCCTACAGTTATGGCCACATACGGGGCACTTCGGGGCCGGAACATCAGCCGGAGTTTCCATTGAAGCCCCCATTCCAGCCATTACTTGTACTGCTGGGCAGATCAAACCGAAAGAGAGTGAAAGTGGAGGTGGAGCCTAATTTTAAACGACGATACATATCTTTTCTTAAAGATGCAACACGGAATAAACCGCGTGCAGGATCTTCAATACACGATGGAAAGAATAAGGCGTACTCTTATTTTTAAAACTATACTTATTTTAACATATTCTTTCAAACGACTACAAGTGGCCAAATGCGCATGTCGTTTGACTGTGGGAGGAAACCCACACTACATAGGGAGAAGATCGAAGATCCAATGCAAGGTCCGTAGAAGTGGGATTTTAATGCCCCAGATGTCCGGGTTTGAGACAAATGTGTTGCGAGACTCCAACCACCTTATTTATACTCAGTGTTTTCCATGCCAGCGTGACATATTTCACTTATAAACATCCCATTAGTTTATGTCAGGTTCCTCCACACAGCCCAGCGAAAACCGGTTAAACAAACTCCATAAGTCTCTAAAAACGTATGATTAGGTGAACAGGTGTTAACATCGTTTGTGATTGTGATTATGAGCCCTACGACGGCAAGGCATGCTGTCCAAGATCAGACTTGCGTTCAGGCTAAAATCCCACGTTGTGTGCGCGCAATGAACTGGCATGCAATCAGGTGCACTGTGCTTAGTGCTGCCACCACTCTGCTTTTGGCTGCTCTTTGCAAGTATGTCTGGCTGCAGCCTGCGGGAGGGCGGGGTTGGACATCCAACCCCGCCCACATCCAACCCGGCTCATTCGTACCGTGAAAGCCACGCCCACGTCCAACACGTCTTAATTAAAACGGAAGCCAAAGCGAACACGCAGAACGGAAGCGTTGCAGTGCCCGTTATGTCCTTAAGTTAAAAATCTTTAGTTTGTGTCCCAGTGTAATAACAGTGCTATCTATTATTTATTATTTTGTTTGTTAATGT
>JAODJW010000019.1:23029677-23047622 GCA_026777045.1 Hyperopisus bebe
ATTACTTTATATTTCCATCAGTTGAAATTGCAGCTATCCAGTGACATGGTGTTTTGGTCACTTATAGCTGTGGGTCATATACAGTCACCTGACTGTGACTAAGGTACCTAACACGCAGTTCTGCATCTCACCTGCACTCGTCTTTTAAGCAGACAGATAACACAAAGTATCCCAAATCAGAATTTCTGGCTTAATATATTTTATTCTGGGCTGGTAGAGATCACTTACAAACAGTCCATAAAACGATCATAATGTAGCTGAAGAGAGATTGAAAGGATCAGGTTGGGTCATGAAAATGTCATGAAATAAAGTGGTACAAATCAGGCACCATCGTAAAATATGTCGTGTAATGCTGCACATACATAGACGTGGGGTATAAATGTGGCATGAACGGTCAAATATTTCACAAAGGGAAGTTATCTGTGGCTGTGGCTGAATTCGGGGGCTGCATCTTTCAAAGGACTCGGTCTACATAGCTTTTGTAGGCTGTGTCCTTCGAAGGTCCGTGCAGTGAATCTTGGGTTATGTGCTGCAAAGTATCCGCCCAACTCTGCAAAGAAGAACTCATTTCTAGACCCCATTTGAAGGAGCCTTTAAAATGGGACAGCCTTGTCGCGCTGTGATGCATTCGCTCTTCAAATGCAGCTTTAGAGGGATTCAGTCCCTGAATACACACACGGCCTGTAAAGTTTAAGTCACAGTCAGCACTTCCAGAGGAAATATGACAAATCTATTTAACCACCTTTAAAGGAAGCATATGACACAACTAATATTTTAAAATAGTTTACCATTTTGAAAACCGTGTTTTTACTGCAATATTGTGTATTAAATGGTGTTAATAGATAAGTCCTTAGGCTTGTTCGAGTCAGAATATGAGATGAGAAACGTTGGATCACTGCGAGATATCATGTCAGAGGCTGCCGTTAAGACTTGCCATCCTCCAAACCAGCGCTGTACGTGTTTAATGTATTTGAGTTACTAAACACTTTATCATCTGCTGGCTTTCGCGTGTCATCTGCTACTTTCACGAAACTCCCAAAAAATTCTCATTCAATTTCTTGTGCTACAGTATCGGAACTGTGATGGGGAAAATTGTGATGCAGAAGGGTTCACTAGTTGATGTGAAAAAATGAGTTTTGGTGGTTCTCTCTGAGTAGTCAGTCTGTAAAGCTGTATTCCTTCTGTAATAATGACTCTGTACTAAGCAGAAGATGGCTGCAGTGTGTATATCTAATCATTTGTTTCATTTAAGGTAAAAGCCCTGATTGGTTAGTAATGTGCCAATAATCCCTTTTGGAGCTTCTCCCTGTTGAAGTTATTCAGCCTTTTAAAAGTGTTTAATTCTAAAGGTGACACTTGCCCTGTGTTCTAGTCCATTTCGGCACCAGGGAGTGGAATATGGAGCGATGGGAAGGACAAGAGCGATGGATCGCAGGCGCACACCTGGAATGTGGAAGTCTTGATTGACGTTGTCAAGGAACTAGTAAGTGTTATTCTGTTAGATGCTTTTGTCATGTAGTCGTTTTTAGTCTTTATTGCCATAGATTTTAGGCCATAACATCTTTCTATAGCCTGTCTGAGTAAATTGGCGTATCGTGCTCTTACAGAACCCCAATCTGAATTTCAAAGAAGTGACCTATGAGCTAGACCACCTGGGGTTTATCATCCGTGACAGCAAGGGGCTTCAAATAGTGGTGTATGGCATCCTGAGAGGTCTTGGTATGGAGGTCTTTCCTGTGGATCTCATCTACAGGCCCTGGAAGCATGCTGAAGGGCAGGTAAGGTTTGACTTAACTTTCAGAATGAAACGAGTCAAAGATTTTTGTTTTGGACAAAGACGTTGGTGAATTTATTTATATGTCGGCTGTGTTTCTGTCCCCCCTTCAGCTATCTTTTATCCAGCATTCTCTCCTGAGCCCAGAGGTCTTCTGTTTTGCTGACTACCCATGTCACACTGTTGCTATTGACATCCTGAAGGCCCCCCCTGAAGACGATAATCGGGAGATAGCGACATGGTATGCTAACCCAATTTGGTATCATCACATTATCGGCTCGTCCGTCTTCAAGGCTTTGATAAATCTCTTGATACATTTTTTTCTGCATTTAAGTTTGTGCCATAAAGATGGCTATGTGAGTATTATTTGTCAGTGTCTCATTCTGGTTTGTAAGACCTGCTCGTCATTGCAGGAAGAGCCTCGACCTGGTCGAGTGTCTGTTACGGCTGTCGGAAGTTGGGCAGTACGAGCAGGTGAAGCAGCTCTTCAGCTTTCCCATCAAGCACTGCCCTGACATGCTAGTATTGGCGCTGCTGCAGATCTCCACCTCCTGGCACACCCTACGCCATGAGCTCATCTCCACCCTGATGCCAATCTTTCTGGGCAACCACCCCAATTCAGCCATCATTTTGCACTACGCATGGCACGGACAGGTGCGCCGTCCCGTCTCACGCAAGAGCAGCCTTATGTCTTCAGACTAGAGATTCTCTGCAGAATCTGCTGATCCGCCTGCTGGTCACACTTGATGTGTGTTTTCCAGGGCCAGTCCCCCTCCATCCGTCAACTGATCATGCACTCGATGGCTGAATGGTACATGAGAGGGGAACAGTATGACCAAGCTAAACTCTCTCGCATCCTGGATGTGGCTCAGGATCTAAAGGTAGGGCAGACTTCTCGGTGTGCTGTGTTAGAATTTAGAATCTCGTGGTTATTGAAACAACCAGTGAGGGGAAGATGTGTATTTTCGATGGGGTCACTTTTCTCTGCAGTTATCCCCGCGTATGTTTAATTTGAGCTCCTTTTTTGTAATTAAACTTACTGATTATAATTTTTTGCGAGCTACTCAAATGATTTGAGGCATTTGCCAACCGGCTGTTTATATTGTAATTTCAGTCTCTCTCGATGCTGCTAAATGGTACGCCATTTGCCTTTGTAATTGACCTTGCTGCACTTGCATCTCGCCGTGAATACCTCAAACTTGACAAATGGCTGACTGACAAAATCAGAGAACACGGGGTGAGTTCAGTTTGCGCGCCGAAAATTTGGCAATTTGCACTGTTAATTGAATTCCAGTTCATGGTTAATGCCTTTCAAAGTGTCTCCAAAGCTGTCACTGAAATGAATTTTTTGTCTGGCTAAATGGTTAACCGGCAGCTCTCTGTTTCCAGGAACCCTTCATCCAGGCCTGTGTAACGTTCTTGAAGAGGCGCTGTCCGTCTATTATGGGCAGCTTGGCTCCGGAGAAGGAACAGCCCAAGAGTGCTCAGCTCCCCCCCGAAACACTCGCTACCATGCTGGCGTGTCTGCAGTCCTGTGCAGGGTACAAACCTATTTGCATGCTTGCTGCAGTCTGTGTGGCTATTTAATCCAGCATGTAAGGTAGGCTGCCAGTGTACTCGAGCAGCTTTTAATTGAAAAAAAATTCCAATGATTTCAGGAGTGTCTCTCAGGAGTTATCTGAGACCATCTTAACCATGGTGGCCAATTGTAGCAGTGTGATGAACAAGGCTAGACAGCCGCCTCCTGGGGTTTTGCCAAAGGGACGCGCTCCAAGCACCAGTAGCCTGGACGCTATTTCCCCAGTGCAGGTATTGGTCCATCTCAGCCTCTCTAAAAAATATATATATATATCTGCAATTTTGTATTTGTCTTGTGCAAATTTCATACCATTTAATCTGTTGTCGTCTCTTCTGTCAGATGGACCCTCTGTCTGCCATGGGCACCCTGAGCCTTGCTGGTTCAGCAGCTTCCCACACGCAAAGCATGCAGGGGTTCCCCACGCCCCTGAGCTCTGCCTTTAGCAACCCTCAGTCACCAGCAAAGGCCTTTCCTGCCCTGTCCAACCCAAACCCCACTACCCCATTTGGAGGGATCGGAAGTATCACTTCCCAGCTTCCAGGTGATCCGGCCGATTGCGGATGATGTATTTTCGGTCCAGATGCAGGCGTACCACCACATCTCATTGGAACTAATCGAGCTTTTTTCTGGTCCTTCTTGTGCAGCAACTCATGAATTGGCTCCCTGTGTTTATTCAGGGCCTTTGGGGACTGGCAGCCTTACTGGTATTGGGTCTGGCATTGGTATGCCTGCTGTGAACAGTGACCCATTTGGAACCCGGAAGATGAGCACACCAGGACTAAACCCGCCCACTTTCCAGCAGAGTAAGATGAAGGCCTGTAAGTTGTGTTGTGACTGAATGAGAGGAATCGCTGCTGTATTTCCTCAGAATCAGTGTTTGGAATCCAAAGCTGTTCCAGTGAGGATTCTGAAAGGCTCTCTTGAAGCTTTTATTGCTTTATACAAAAAAAAATAAAAAAAAAATAAAAAAAAATCACTGGTTTGAAGAGGAAATACAGGTCAGTCTTCCTTTCAGTGGATAGATAGGAATTTGCAGGGTAACCAGTTTGTAAGTGACCCCCTTTGTTGGCTGATATGATCGGTCAGAGCAGATTGGCTCTGCTTCAGTTTCAGATTTGGTCCTTAATAACCACATTGTACTGCACTGCAGATAATTGCCCTGTAAATTCACGGATGGATGCTTGTCTGCATGGGTGTGTGTTCTGGTTTTGCACTGGCTCTCCTGCTGCTATTAGCTGGCCGCATGTCCCGGCTCAGTAAACTGGCTGTGAGATGATTGATTATCCCTTCTTGCTCACAGCTGACCTTTCTCAGGTATGGCCTGAGGCAAACCAGCACTTTAGTAAGGAAATCGACGATGAAGCTAACAGCTACTTCCAGAGAATTTACAACCATCCTCCACATCCAACGATGTCTGTTGATGAGGCAAGTGCCAGTTCTGGTCTTTCTGTCTAATACTACCACCCCCCCCACACACACAGTTTTACAATGAAGGCTGTACCTCTCTGTTTAGGTACTAGAAATGCTACAGAGATTCAAGGATTCAAACATCAAACGCGAGCGTGAGGTGTTCAACTGTATGCTGAGGAACTTGTTTGAGGAGTACCGCTTCTTCCCTCAATATCCGGACAAGGAACTGCACATCACTGCCTGTCTGTTTGGTGGCATCATCGAGAAGGGTCTGGTCACCTACATGGCGCTCGGGCTGGCCTTGCGCTATGTCCTTGAAGCCTTAAGGAAACCCTTTGGATCAAAAATGTACTACTTTGGAATTGCTGCATTAGATAGGTTTAAGAACAGGTATGCTCTAGTTTTATTTATAAAGCTGCTGTTGGTACGCTTCTTTGGTCGTTCCAGGGTTTGACTCGCTGCTTTGTTTTTCTGACCAGGCTGAAGGACTATCCCCAGTATTGTCAGCACTTGGCTTCCATTGCTCATTTTGCTCAGTTTCCTCACCACTTACAGGAGGTAAATAGGTTTCTGTTATTACTGCTCTCACGCGGTGACCCTGGGGGCTGCTCCAAAAAGCAGGATTTCTGAGATAGATGGGTTAACTTATGCTAGAAGTCATGATTTCTCCCATTGGAATGGTGCTGACCTCAGCGCTTATTGGACGTTCATGACTTGTAGCTTGTTAACCCAGCTAACGGAGACATCCTGCTTCATGGAACATCCCCCTGGTCAAAACCACAGCTAACAGGTGAGATCAATTAAGGTATTCTAAGCATTCTTTTAAGTCTCCTTTTTCCAGTAAGATGTTGTACCTGTAAATAAATATTCCTTTCTGTGTTTTCTATATGCTGTGTGTGCAGTATATTGAGTATGGGCAGCAGTCACGAGACCCTCCTGTGAAGATGCAGGGGTCTATCACGACCCCAGGCAGCCTCGCACTTGCCCAGGCTCAGTCGCAGGTTCCCCCTAAAGCTCCCATGCCAGGACAGGTCAACACCATAGTGACCACATCCACCACAACCACTGTTGCTAAAACCACTACCATCACCCGGCCCACTGCTGTTAACTTCAAGAAGGACGTGCCGGTCAGTATTCCTAATGTCTGGAGAATTTCTCTCTCTGTCTGACTATTTGCTTATAAACTGGTTTATAAACTGCACTCATTCTTGAATGTTTTACGTCAATTTTTTTTGTGCAAATTTTTAAATTGTCGGTTTGATTTTTGTTTTTTCCTCCTTTCCTCAGCCTTCTATAAACACAACCAATATTGATACACTGCTGGTGGCGACAGATCAAACTGAGAGAATTGTTGAACCTCCAGAGAGTGTCCAAGAAAAGATTGCTTTCATATTTAACAACTTGTCACAATCCAACATGACGCAGAAGGTGAGATTTTCTGTACTAGTAATTCTGCATTATAGGACGCATGTCTTTTTACAACTTCAACCACCAGTACTGTGCTGAAAGTGGAATGTTCTCTATGAATAGACGTGCATTTTCATTTTTCTTTTTGTCTGGACTAACTCTTCTAAATGTTGGCTTCTGCTTTAAGGTTGAGGAATTGAAGGAGACTGTGAAGGAGGAGTTTATGCCATGGGTTTCTCAATATCTTGTCATGAAGAGGGTCAGCATCGAGCCAAACTTCCACAGTCTGTACTCAAACTTCTTGGATACTTTGAAGAATCCAGAATTTGCCAAAATGGTTCTAAACGAAACCTACAGAAACATCAAGGTGAGGTCAGATTGTTATGCCTATTTGATGGCTGCTGTTCTTCTAATACAGTTTAACTGATTTTCACTGCTATGCTTCTGCTTGGCAGGTTCTGTTGACATCCGATAAGGCAGCAGCTAATTTCTCTGACCGTTCTCTGCTGAAAAATTTGGGGCATTGGCTTGGAATGATCACTTTGGCCAAAAACAAACCTATCTTGTATACAGTGAGTAGATGTTTCTGCATGGAGATTTTGGAACTGGATGGGTTATAAAACTCAGTTTAATCCCCTGCCGTTGCTTTAAATTCCCTCCAAGCTGTGCAAGACGTCTGTAGTTATGTACTTGACAGGTTGCATAATCCCTTTTGGATTTAAATCGTTCAAGAAACTGTCTTACATGGAAACAAAACAAATGTGCAAGATGGCATCCTGAGGATTTGTATGTGAGAAATGTGACTGAATGTTGCCATTGTCTTGCTGTGCAGGACCTGGAGCTAAAGTCTCTCCTGCTGGAAGCCTATGTGAAAGGACAGCAGGAGTTACTCTATGTGGTCCCTTTTGTTGCCAAAGTGTTGGAATCCAGTTTGAGGAGCATGGTAATGTCCTCTGTGGTTTGCATGATACACATTGTACTGATTCTTAGCTACTCTTGTGGCTTGTGTATAAACTGCTTGAGTGCAAGCAATGTGGATTAGAAATGCTGTCAATATTTACATAAATGCACGAGCCAAAAATGGATTTCTCAGTTTTTGACTTTCTTCAATCTCTAGATTTTTCGACCCCAGAACCCATGGACGATGGCCATCATGAATGTACTGGCAGAACTTCACCAGGAACATGATCTGAAGGTTCTCTTCATATTCTTTCATTTTCATTGGTCCAGATATTTCCACTGGCCGTTTTTTTTTTAATTTTTTTTTTTTTTAACCAAACCAGTCTAGCCTTTTATCTCAGTAAGCACCCAAATATGGAACAAATATTTCCGTGTTTAATGACATTTTCTCTCTCTAGCTAAACTTGAAGTTTGAGATTGAGGTGTTGTGCAAGAACTTATCACTGGACATCAATGATCTAAAGCCTGGAAACCTGCTGAAGGACAAAGAAAAGCTGAAGAATTTGGAGGAGCAGCTGTCGGCACCAAAGAAAGAAGCCAAACCACCTGAAGAAATTCTGCCTATCGTCACGACAGGTGTGCACTGCCTCACATACTGTCCACTGGCTCCATCCTGTTCATTTGTGTGCTTTTCTCTAGCGTGCTATGTAAGGTTAATGGGGTACGGTGCTGAGATGACGGGTGATACTGAATATTGTTTATTTAATTCAGCTGTAATACATTAATCTCCTATAATGCTTTATTTGTTATTCCTAATGGGGGTAATAGCGCAAGTAGTTTGTGTACTCTTCCATACTAGTATAATGCAGCTCATATGTCATGTGTTAATACTTGCTGCTACCTTTCCTGACTCTTAATTAGCAATGTACAAACATCATTTGAAATGCTGGAAATTGTCGAACACTTCGTCATTTTGTTAATCACAAAGGCATTCTTTAACCAACAGGAGACTTTATTCCGTTCACAGCTGCGCCTCCTACTTCTACAGCCACTACCTGCACAGCCACTGGCCCCCCCACTCCCCAGTTCAGTTACCATGACATTAATGTTTACTCGCTGGCTGGCCTAGCGCCTCACATCAACATCAACATCACTGTAAGTTCCCCGCAGATCTGACCTGACATTTTTCATTCTGCTTTATGGAAAAATGTACAGAATTCGCCACAATGTTGAATCTCTTCAGTTAACCAGCCCTTAAATATTATGATTTATAATTTTGCCATATAGTTGTGTGTTTAATTGGATTAATTTGACAGAGGTACAGTAGACATTTTCACTACTGATGCTGATGGAATGTTCTAAGGTGATCTAAACCACCCCCCCCCCCCACCAATTCCACAGATCCCACTCCTGCAAGCCCATCCCCAGCTGAAACAGTGCGTGAGGCAGTCCATTGAGCGTGCGGTCCAGGAGCTCGTCCACCCTGTGGTGGACCGGTCCATCAAGATCGCCATGACGACCTGCGAGCAGATAGTCAGGAAGGACTTTGCCCTGGACTCTGAGGAGTCGCGCATGAGGGTGGCGGCGCATCACATGATGCGGAATCTGACCGCGGGAATGGCCATGATCACCTGCAGGGAGCCGCTGCTCGTCAGTATCGCCAACAACCTTAAGAACAGCTTCGCTGCTGCCCTCAGGGTACGCTGCCCGCCCTCCCCATGCTGTATCGCCACGCCTAGCGACCACCCGCTGACTCGTCTGCCCTCTGTCTCTGATCCCGCCAGGCTCCTACCCCCCAGCAGAGGGAGATGATGGAGGAGGCGGCAGCCCGTATTGCGCAGGACAACTGCGAGCTGGCCTGCTGCTTTATCCAGAAGACCGCTGTGGAGAAGGCCGGCCCGGAGATGGACAAGCGGCTGGCCACTGTGAGTGTCAACATGGCTACGGACGAGACGAGATGGCCCCGTCAAAGTTTTGTGTTTCGTTTAAACCAAATACCACCCGCCCACTCATGCCTTCGAACAGGAGTTTGAGCTGCGGAAGCACGCCCGGCAGGAGGGGCGCCGATACTGCGACCCTGTGGTGCTGACATACCAAGCGGAGCGCATGCCTGAACAGATCCGCCTCAAGGTACCTCGGCCCGTCGGGTTGATTTGGCAGAGAAGACTGCAGCCTTTCTACATGCCTCCTAATATTCATACCTGTATTAAAGGTCGGTGGTGTGGACCCTAAACAGCTAGCTGTTTATGAAGAGTTTGCCCGTAATGTTCCCGGTTTCTTACCCAGCAATGACCTCTCTCAGCCCACCGGCTTCCTTGCTCAGCCTATGAAGGTATGTTCCCGATGTCGTCTGTGCTGGTGCCCTTTGTCTGGTTACACGGGTTGTACTGTACGGACCAGGCAGAGGATGAAGCTGTAATTTTTCGAATCTGTCCCCTTTTCAGCAACAAGCCTGGGCTACTGATGACGTGGCTCAAATCTATGACAAGTGCATCGCTGATCTGGAGCAGCACCTGCACGCCATCCCCCCGGCGCTGGCCATTAATCCGCAGACACAGGCCCTACGCAGCCTGCTGGAGTCTGTGGTCCTGGCCAGGAACTCCAGGGATGGCATCGCTGCCCTCGGATTGCTCCAGAAGGTCAGGCACCTATTTTTTTTTTTAATTTTTATTTTAAGCCGCTCTCATGTAACATCTAGACTGTAGAAAGCCGGTTAAGCGGGGTACGTTTGCGCGTTCCCCGGATGTAACCGAGTCGTCTGTCTCAGGCTGTGGAGGGTCTCCTGGATGCTACCAGCGCTGCCGATGCGGACCTGCTCCTGCGCTACAGGGAGTGTCACCTCCTGGTGCTGAAGGCGCTGCAGGACGGCCGTGCCTACGGGCCCCAATGGTGCAACAAGCAGATCACCCGGTAGGAGCTGGCCGTCTCCGGGAGGTCGCCGCACTATCATTTAAGCCTCTCGAGTTCTCTCACTGAAGAGGTTACGCTGTAGTGCCAAAACAAATCACGCTTGTACAGGGCCCAGCGCTCCATGGTTGTGGCTCTTATAAAGAGTGAAACAGTTTGGTGTCTCTGCAGGGTTTCGCTTTTCCTCTTGTTGCATCACACTTGTCCTTCCTTCACCTGTTTCGAATGGGTCTTGGATAGAACACCTCCAGTACTGACAGCACTGACTGAAGCTATTGGCCCAGTATGAGGATAGTCTTGTCTTTGCTTTTCAGATGCCTGATAGAGTGCAGGGATGAGTACAAGTACAACGTGGAGGCTGTGGAGCTCCTGATCAGAAACCACCTGGTCAACATGCCACAGTATGACTTGCACCTGGCCCAGGTATGCTGTACTTCCCGAGTCTCGCAGGGAAAATGTAAACTAATTCCATATTTCTCAGGTTTTAACCCCCTGTTTTGCGTTTTCAGTGTTTTGTCTTGGGCTGCACGAAAGGCAGAGATTATCTTACTGGGGTCCTTATTGCTTGGTCCCTTGTGTGCAGGAGACATGTGTTCCCTGTATGTAGTGAGTTTGCTGTTGAGTGAGTTTGAGAATCTCCATCTTTCCCCCCAGTCGATGGAGAACGGGCTGCATTACATGGCAGTGGCCTTCGCCATGCAGCTGGTCAAGCTGCTGCTGGTGGATGAGCGCAGTGTGAGTCACATCACAGAGGCTGACCTCTTCCACACCATCGAGACTCTTATGAGGACCAGCGCCCACTCCAGGGCCAACGCCCCTGAGGGGTAAGGCCACAGGATTTCTGTTAGAAAGGAGGGTGATTTTTAAATGGTATTTTCAATGAATATAAAGATTCCATTTTTCCTACTTTCTTTCCGAAAATAATGAACTGGAAGAAAAAATGCAGAAGTGTTTTTTTTTTCCTTTCTCTCCTCCCCCAGATGTTTGTTGGCTAATCTTGTTCCTATTTCGCCACCATCCCAGGCTCCCCCAGCTTATGGAAGTGGTACGCTCCAACTATGAAGCCATGATGGATCGTGCACACGGAGGGCCCAACTTCATGATGCACTCTGGAATCTCCCAGGCATCAGAATATGACGACCCACCAGGCCTGAGGGAGAAGGCGGAGTACCTGCTGAGGGAGTGGGTCAGCCTGTACCACTCCGCTGCTGCAGGACGCGACAGCACCAAGGCGTTCTCTGCCTTTGTGGGACAGGTACCCCCATGAGGTGTTCTGGGCGTGATGCTGACTTCCTAAATAGGAATCACAATCCTTTGACAGCATAAGGAAGTAAAGAACTAGTTAAGGGCACTGGACCTTCAATCATTTGTTCAAGGGTTCTTGCTTGAGCCAAGGTACTTTTGTTCCAGAAAATTCTTAAGTCACTTTGGGGGAAAAAGTCTAATGTGACTGTAGTCATGCAGGTTGTCTGCTTTCAGATGCACCAGCAGGGGATCCTGAAGACCGACGACCTGATCACACGCTTCTTCCGCCTCTGCACGGAGATGTGCGTGGAGATCAGCTACCGTGCTCAGGCCGAGCAACAGCATAACCCAGCCGCCATCATACGCGCCAAATGCTACCACAACCTGGACGCGTTCGTGCGCCTCATCGCCCTGCTGGTGAAGCACTCCGGGGAAGCTACCAACACCGTCACCAAGATAAATCTGCTCAACAAGGTGGGCGCGGACAGGAAACCGACGAGCCTTGGCATTCGCTGGTCAGGGGTTGGGCTTGAAATCTGGATTTGAGAATTGATTGCTAGATCTCCGCTACAATACAAAAATATTTTGAGGTTCCATGGTGGAAATGAAGCCTACAGTTGATTTGGTCATGTCTAATTTTTCATTACTTCTATACGAGGTTTTTAAAAGCAAAGGCCCCTGATTGTAACTGCTGGCCCTGCAGGTTCTGGGTATAGTCGTGGGTGTGCTGATTCAAGACCACGACGTCCGTCAGACGGAGTTCCAGCAGCTTCCTTACCACCGCATCTTCATCATGCTGCTTCTGGAGCTGAATGCACCTGAGCATGTGCTGGAAACTATCAACTTCCAGACCCTAACTGCCTTCTGGTAAACACTGCTGACAGACCACCCGGGACAGTGTTCTCCAACCCGCTCCCGGGGGACCCCCAGTCACTCCACGTTTTTGTTCCCTCCGGTTCCATGGAGGGAGCAAAAAGGTGGACTGTCTGACACGGAGATGGAAGAGATCAAAAATGTGTGTGAATCGGCTGGGGCCCCCCGAGGACGCGGGTGGGAAACGGCACTGCTCATGGAATATTTGGCGGGGCAGCTGGGATCTTTCTGTAGCCATGTGTGTTGTCCTTAACTTCTTGGTGTTGAATTCTGCTGTTCTCATTCCCAGTAACACGTTCCACATTTTGAGGCCCACCAAAGCTCCGGGGTTTGTGTATGCCTGGCTAGAGCTGATCTCCCACCGCATATTCATCGCCAGGATGCTGGCGCACACCCCGCAACAGAAGGCAAGGCTGCTGCCCAAATGCAGTTACATGTTGACTGCTTTTCTGAGGTCTGTCCCATTTACCAGTTTCCCTTTTCTCTGCAGGGTTGGCCTATGTATGCTCAGCTGCTGATTGATTTATTCAAGTACCTGGCGCCCTTCTTGAGGAATGTTGAGCTTAACAAACCTATGCAAATTCTCTACAAGGTAAACTTGGACAGGTTGGAATATCCAAAAGACCCCCCTAATCTCTCTTAAGGAGATGACACAAAACTCTTGTCTTTCAGGGGACTCTACGTGTGCTCCTGGTCCTCCTCCATGACTTCCCAGAATTCCTGTGTGATTATCACTATGGTTTCTGTGATGTTATACCACCAAACTGCATCCAGCTACGTAACCTGATCCTCAGTGCCTTTCCACGCAACATGAGGCTTCCTGATCCCTTCACTCCAAACCTGAAGGTACCTGCACATCTTGCTGTCCATTTTAGCTTTGGCGAAAAACCTTCGCAAAGATTAATTTTGGATTGAAATAGTATTGATAATGGGCCTCAATTAATAATGCATTATTGGAGAAGCAGACCTGCCTTGATGTTATGAATGTCTTGCTGACTCCTTCCACCCTTTTTCCCTAAAAGGTGGACATGCTAAGTGAAATCAATATTGCACCACGGATTCTCACTAATTTTACTGGAGTGATGCCATCTCAGTTTAAGAAGGATCTGGACTCTTACCTGAAGACCCGTTCCCCAGTCACATTTTTGTCTGAGCTCCGCAGCAACCTGCAGGTAGGCGGTGCCGTTGTGAAACCCTGGAAACATTTAGAACGTGGAAATCGTTCAGGTCTTTGAATAAACGGTTTCGGTGTTCAGCTGCTCAGTGATGGTGCATGCTACTGCAGTCTTTAACTGCAATTTCTTTAAACATTTCAGGTGTCAAATGAGCCAGGAAATCGCTACAATATCCAGCTAATTAATGCACTAGTGCTTTATGTTGGAACTCAAGCTATTGCCCATATCCACAACAAAGGCAGTACTCCTTCCATGAGCACCATCACCCACTCGGCACACATGGACATCTTCCAGAATCTGGCTGTGGACCTGGACACTGAGGGTGAGCTGCAAGGGCCTCATACTTATGTTTCAGCCATATGGTGTGCAGCTCAAATCTAATCTGGAGTCGTCTTGTAGGGGGCGGTGGTGAAGATATTAGGCACTAATGCAAGCTTCCCCTTGTGTTTCAGGCCGGTATCTTTTCCTCAACGCTATTGCCAATCAGCTGCGTTATCCTAACAGCCACACTCACTACTTCAGTTGCACCATGCTGTATCTGTTTGCTGAAGCCAACACCGAGGCCATCCAGGAGCAGATTACAAGGTAAGGTGTTTCTTCACTGATTTTCTTATCCACATGTGGTCAATGAACTTCCACTGGTCCAAGGAAGCCTGACGAGTTTATGGTGTGCAAACGATGTTCGTGCTGCATTTTTAGAAATGCATCTTAACAGAAGTTGTGTTTTGGAAAATCTTCTGTCCATTTTTCGTACCAAAGCGTATTTCATGGCGAATCGTGATTATCGTACGTGCGATCATCCCCGGGCCTTTAGATGATGGGCATAAACATTAGTCCAGATGCCGACTTTTCAGTGCCATATGGACGTTTACTTACGCCCACGATTTGGCAAGCAGATTAGTAGTGCGCCTAAAATATTAATGTGTGGTGTATGGTGACGCCCAAAACTTAATCTGTATGTATATATTTGGTATATCCTTATGTTTGTTTGGTTAGCGCTGATGCCACGTGCTACTGTTTGGGTATATCATGAAAGCGATTTATAAGCACTGAAGTAGCGGTGAAGAAAGGAAGTGGAAGTAAACCTCCGTATAGTACTGAAAAGCTGGCGTCCAGACACATCTTTACGCCCATCATCTAAAGCCCTGGTGATTATTCCACTGGCGCCATATAATTGCAGTGAGGCATCATGCAGCCGTACTGATCGGTTTATGTACCTGCCATTGTGTCCTACTTCCTGTGAAAGGGAAATAAAATGGTGCTTGGAAGAAAGTAAATGGGGAAAAATGCAGTACACCAGTTATTTAAATGTACGTTAGGTGACCTGACCACCTGAAGTTTTGGATCGTTTGCCCGGGATGATTATGCTTGATGCTTTGCTGCACTTGTTTGACCGACTCGTGATAGGGGGATGTCTGGCAAAAGAGGGCTAATGTGATGAACAAATCATGTGTTTTATAGGGTCCTGCTAGAGAGGCTGATTGTGAACCGGCCACATCCGTGGGGCCTGCTAATCACCTTCATAGAGCTCATCAAGAACCCAGCCTTCAAGTTTTGGAACCATGACTTTGTGCACTGTGCACCAGAGATAGAGAAGTAAGCTTCATTTCCTGTCACTTGTAGACATATGGGGTTTCCAACAAACTTCCCAAACTTGCCCATGCTGGAATACACACCATTTACATTAAGCAGAATCGTTTTAGGTTATGTTAAACCTGCATCTTGGCGCATAGTCACACCAGGCCATGTACCATTCCCAAGCAGTTTTTTTTCCCCACAAAACTGCCTTGTGAAGACGCATACAGCAGTCTGTACAGACTACCCCATCCATTTCTTCTGGTTTCAGTTCATGCATACAGCAGTCTGTACAGACTACCCCATCCGTTTCTTCTGGTTTCAGTTCATGCATACAGCAGTCTGTACAGACTACCCCATCCGTTTCTTCTGGTTTCAGTTCATGCATACAGCAGTCTGTACAGACTACCTCATCCGTTTCTTCTGGTTTCAGTTCATGCATAGTGTACATGTTCACATGCGCGTGTCAGTCGCATCATAGATGTGAAGTCTGTGTTCATACCTGGCCGAAGCTGACTAACCGTGCTCTGACCCACCTCTCTAAGACGGCCAGGGTTGGTTAAGCACACTACGATCACACTAGTCAAACATATTAAACTTTGGGGGTAAAACGTGCTCGGACACTGTACGGACCTGCTAGCGTGAGTACAGCCTTGGTTTCTTGTTGACCCCAAGTAGTTGGATTATGGTGTGAAATTCGATGGCAGATGATCCTTGGTAAAATGCTCTGTCATGCTTCGGAATTTTCCTCAGCTTGTTTTCTCTGCCCAAACAGGCTCTTCCAGTCAGTTGCACAGTGTTGCATGGGACAAAAACAAGCACAGCAAGTGATGGAGGGCACTGGTGCCAGTTAGGCGGCGTGCTGCTCGGGCTTCAGCCCCAGTTTCCTCCTCCAAGCAGCCCACTGTGTGCAGCAAGCCATCCCCAGTACAGGACAATGCTGTGGCCCTGGACAGCCCTGGCGAGGACGTTGGACATATATGCCAGAGCCTCATCTTGTGGATATTATATATAATTGTTTTTTGTTAACCAGGAGATAAATTTAATTGGACATGCTGTGAATATAATTTTGAAGATAATGTAAATAAGAAGGGATTGCAGTTACTCAAACTGGATGAAAGCAGAGATAATTATGAGGAAGGACGAGTAGCAAAATGCATAAGGCAGCTTCTGGTAGTTTATGAAACAGACCCCACCCACCCTGAGGATTTGTTTTGCCTTCAGGATAATTTGTTTCCCCTAATGATTTTGTGTTCTGTTCTGATCTAATAGTGACTGCTTCAATTCATTCTAGTTTTGTTTAAAGGGGATAAATTGTAATTGGAATAATTTGGAGGAGGGGTTCATGGAGAATAGTCTGTATTCCTGCAAGAAGAGGGTTTTTCCCAGACTAACTGATGGGATGGTGAATGGTTGTAATTTCAAAGATGGGGCAAAAATTCTTCCTGATGCTTGTGACATTGAAAACAAGTTTCAGATTAGCAATATGCAGCTTTTGTTTGTATAAAGATCCAAAATTACAAAATGACAACAAGAAAGGACCAATGCAGCCCATTTTGTAAGGTTTTTGAATGTTTTGTAAATGTATTGGTCCATGTGTTGTATTTTGTAGTACTTCATAGTTTTGCCTTTAGTTCCTGCCACTTATTTCCTGTATGTATGCATATTGTAGTTAATACATTAAAGTCTTCAACTGCACTGTTGTCTCCGATGTCATGCATTTAGTGTGCATGGTGTGTTAAACACTTGCAGGGGTTTGAGACAAATGGGAGATGACCATTGGGAGATGACCATTACTTGAATTTAATTTGTGTCTCTCTCTCCCCCCCTCCTCCTTTTATGTTTTTGCCCGGAAGTATATTGTCAGTGATTTATTGTATTTTAATTCAAGTGCTTTATTCAACTTCAGTTAGATGGCACGACAATGCCATGTGCAGGAGAGAAGAGTTGTCTTCAGTGGTCTGTTGGACTATTTTTAGAACTGTATATTTGTTTAAAAAAAGATTCAATAAACGCATGTTTTGAAGAACTTAGTGCTGATGGTGCTGTTAACTTTTAGCAGAACATGTATGGTTGCTTCAGATAAGGTTTAATCTCTGATGGAAGTTATGATGTAAAGCAGACGTTCAGGTCTGTGTCACTTGCAGAAGCTGGTGCAGGATCACCTTCTGTCCATAGCGCACCTGCAGTGCACACTTCTGCCTGCAGCTCAGCTGGCCATAAGCCCCCTCGTCGTCCATCAATGCTTGGTCAGCCTTCAGGTCCTCAGCAAATGAGTCTAAGGTGATGCGAGCGGCACCATGGACCAGCTGCTTCCAGGCGGGCTTGAGTTTGGATATACCCTCTTTGGAGAATGCCAGGCCCAACTTTTCTTGCTCGTATTCCACCTCCTCCCAGGCCTCGTTCGCTCTGAGCTCTTCAAACTCCTCAGCGGACAGGCAGAGGATCTAGGCATAAACAAAGCCTTTTCTTAATTGTTGACTTTACTGAGAAGATTGGTGTTTATATATCTGTAATGAGTAGGCTGGGTGAGGAAGGGTATCATGGCAAACCACCCTACCCTCTGCAAATGTAGTGTATGGAATGTAATCTAGGTACTTAAGGTATTATTTGACCTTTACCGCTTAATATTTTGATCTCCACCAATCACTTGGTCCACTAGAATTTATTCACCCTTCTGAATTATACAATAGTTGAAAACCAGCAAACTGCGCTCAGAGAATCAGACTTCCATACCTTCAGCGTAGCATAGAGCTCCGTGTCCGTCAGTGAGCCCGTTTGACTGAAGATGAACACGCCCTTGTCTCCCACCATCTCCATCTCACACAGAAGTTCCCACTTCTCCACCAGTAAGCGCTTTTCAGATTCACTCTGACTCCCTGTGGTTCCCAAAGATGGAAATATGACACCACCGTACCAACTGTCCTGAATATGACCATAACACAATCTAAGTATGACTACAGAACATGAGGTTAGACTCTCGCATTCACACGTGACCAGTCAACTGCAGCAATTCATTGGTCAACTCACCTTGCAGAGCTGCCTTGTAGACACTGGTCATCTGTATGTCTGCTGTATCATTTGTGTTGCTGGGATATGG
>JAODJW010000019.1:23066649-23081660 GCA_026777045.1 Hyperopisus bebe
CGCGGGGGGGGGGGTACGGGGCTGTGGTTAAAGTACAGTGTGCGTCTGGCGTTATCTGTGGCAGTGGTAAAACCTGCACATCTGTTTTACGAGAGAGCTGTCGTAGGGCTGATACTGAACTGTAGGCAGCAAGTGTGTGTGTGTGTGTGTGTGTGTGTGTGTGTTGGCTTAGAATGCACTATGATGCATCACGGGTGTGCATCTGGGACAGCTCAAGGTATGCAATGAGTGTACTGTGGGTGTCAGTTTTGTCCCCACCAGAGAGGCTGATGACTGTGCATTTGTGTACGCTGGGATGCTCGTTCACGATTCTGCTGCTGTCTAGGCCACACAGAGGTGTGAAACATCTTCCTGTGTAATTACATAATTAGTCACACTTCTGCTGCTCCTCCATCCGCATTGCAAGAACGCTGGCTGCTGAATTAAAATGCAGCAACGCTCCATTCTGCTCTGCATTTTCTGTATTGGATAAACTGATAGAATAAGGGGGCTGGCTGCATGTGTAAGTTTAGGCAGCGGAGGTTCTGTGTGTGTGAGAGATGGGGGCAGATAAGGCGGCGCCCCCCATCTGCTGGGAGGTCTCCAACGGTCTGCCTGCCATGTCCCACGGGAATCTGCAGCCGGGTGCTGAGCTCACACCTGGGCCTGTACAGTGGGTCGTGTGGCTATAAAAGAAAGAAAGAAACCATGCCGTAAAGAATGGGAAATTACAGCATCACTGCCAGTTTGCTCATAGCTGTACTATTCTGAACACCAAGCACTGAGTTTATGACGTGTGTGTGTGTGTGTGTGTGTGTGTATATATATATACATTTAACTGTTCATTTTAAGCAAGCATTCTGCAAAGTTAATTCAGTACTTGCTCTTTATATTTTTTTTTGGTTAAATTTAGATGCTCAGATTTAAATAAATGGTTTTAAATGCTTGTCAGAGTGACACACTGGGTTTGGTGGGTGTATTTCTTCCCTTAATTTGCTTGTGTAAACCTGACTGAATGTGTGTCTTTTACCAGGTCATACATGTTTGGTTGGTCACAATCATTTAAAACTCAACACAGGAGGGCAGAATCCCATCTACTTGGGATTATTCAAGGCTACTTTACATGTTTTCTGTGTGGGTAGTAGTTAGAGGGGGCGATTAAACATGGTCACCGATTACTTTATAACTTTTGAGACAAATTCTATTTAAAGCATTTTTCAAACACTCACAGTACATGCTGGGATTGTCCATTGGCTGCTTGGTGGAATTCCCAGGTCTATTTCGGAAACATTTGGTCCTCCTGAATCGTGTCATTTTTCTCTGGGAATGAGACTCTGCCACCTGTTAGAGCAGAACAAATGCACTTGTGGCAAACAGTCAATTGCTGGATGAGCTACTGTGGTTATTTGTCCCTTGACTCTCTTGTAGACGTGTTTGATTTCTCAGCGTAAGGGAAGCAGCTGAGAGGTATTAAGGAGTGAGTGTTGGCGTGCTCAGGGCTAGGTGCTCTGTCTGATTCTTCAGGATCTATCAGTCTTTCATTTCTGCTGTCTCTCTAGCTGAATTTTTTTCTTTTTGAAATGTCAGCTGTTATATCTTCTCAATAGGGGGGGCAAAGCAGCCCTTGTTTTTGGCAGGTGTCTCTCTGTCCATGCTTGGATTAGCAAACGCTCCATTGCTGTGCCTGAGATGTATTTCCACTTGTCTTCGCTCTCCTAGTGCTGGATTTCCCGAAAGAGCTCTCGGAGATGTTTGACCCCACGAAAGGTAGGTGTCCGTCAAGCGGATCGTTGAAATGAGACGACCAGCCGTCTGACTCTCGAAGCCGGTGCTCACTTTGTCCTCTCTCTTCCTCTCCACAGAAATAATGAGTGCTGATCTCCTGGAGGAGCTCATGGCTTCAGAAGGTGAGGAACCAGGCTATGTTCTCGCTGGGGTCACTACAGTCCAAGGCCTGTATATACACATGAACAAGTACTCACTTTTTTTTTCCCCCACACTATCTTTTATATTTTAGAATAACGTTAACAGACAAAATATTAACACAAACCACATGCCATACAATATATTATATAAATGTATATATACACACACATACATTCATATTCATTTTATCTATGAATGTATAGGAGTAATAGACCGTCATCTTTAAGTAAAAATCCTTCACTCCTACAAGTGTGTCTATAATCTAATTCCTTTACTGTATGATTGCAGGCAAATATCGTGTGAATTAAAAGGTGAAAATTACAGTTGTCCACTTGTACTTGTACTTATACCTTCTCAAACATGCCTATGAGGTTCTGCCCTTTTTTACTTATGAGCCCATTGTTTCTTTGTAGGTGTCAATTAAGTAAATGTGACACCCTCAGTGTGGTTACATTTGTGTTTATTTTGTAAATTTGTTTACAATTTAAATTCTTCAGTCTATTGCTGGAATACTGATTTGTCTTTGTAAACGAGTGTTTGTGTGTGTGTGTGTCCATCTGCCAGGAGTGGGCAGTGTAATTGTTTGTGCTGCAGAGTGCCTTCTAATTGCATCATTGAAGTTTCCCTTCAGAGAGGGATGGTGGGACAGTTCGCACTGTTGCCTCACACCTGTGGGATTGGGGTTCGAGTCTCCATCAGGGCTCCATGTGTGTGGAGTTTGCATGTTCTCCTCGTGTCATCGTGGGGTTTCCCCTGGGTTTTCCGGTTTCACCCCCACGGGCCAAAAAGATGCTGAAAATAATTGGAATTACCCATAGGTTTGCCTTTGTGGGTGTGCCCTGTGATGGTTTGGCGCCCCGTCCTGAGTTGTTCCCTGCCGGTAGCCTCTGGACCCGCCATGATCCTGAATAGGATAAGAGGTTTCACAAAATGGATGGATGGATGGAAGTCTCCCTCAGACTTAAGAGCCTTTTGAGAATTGTCTCATAATTTTACTCTGTTTTATAGGGTATATTCGTGTTCCATTGGGTTAGTTTTACAGGGTATATGTTTTATAGGGTATATTCGTGTCGCATTGGGTCTGTTTTACAGGGTATATGTTTTATAGGGTATATTCGTGTCGCATTGGGTCTGTTTTACAGGGTATATGTTTCATAGGGTATATTCGTGTCGCATTGGGTCTGTTTTACAGGGTATATGTTTCATAGGGTATATTCGTGTCGCATTGGCTCTGCATCTGGGGAGTGTTACATAAACATAATTGCCGGTCTCTGGAGTAGAATGTTGTGTATCTTGGTACCTTTATGAGGCTGTGTCCACAGGTTGACTCCTCTCCCTCTCTCTTCCCTCCCCCCCCCCCCCCCACCTCTGCAGTGTTTTCCCCGTTGCTTCGCCTTTCCCCACCGCCGGACGACCACGATTACATCTACAACCTCGATGAAAGCGAAGGCCTCTGTGACCTCTTCGATGTCCCCATTCTGAACCTCTGATAACTAACTCGGCCCAGAGGGCTCTTGTGAATAAGGATTTAACCAAAAGTAAAGAGGATAATATTTTTGACCTTTTTTTGAGGAACAAAGGAAGAATTAATCTATTTTTGGATTCCTGTTGTATTATAAGCTGATCTAATGAACGGACATTTTTTTTTTTTTTTAATTCTCCCCCTTTTTTAAAACCCATCAACTCAAACAGGAAGGCCTGGTATCCGAGATTCTGGCCACAGACACTCCAGGGACGCGAGCGAATTACTTCCAGCTGCCAAGCTGTAAATACGAGAGTGAGGCCCCTACATGACCAAGATGCCTTTTGTAATCAGTCATGAACATATTTAAGGAAGGAACTGGGCTGAATGACGACGGACATGATTTGCGACTTTTAAGGAGTTTTTAACCCGCAGACTTATTGGAGTGAGTGGCATAAGGAAGCGAGGGGCCAGAGCCGGGGGCCTGCTGGGGTTTAAAGGAAGCGGAGACCTCTCGAGGAATGGAAGAGTCAAACCTGGCAAAACAGCTGTGTGAACTGCAGCTGCATCGGCTGCAGCAGCCAAGCTGCAATTCTGAGTCTCTCCAGGAGGGGTCACCAGAGCGCAGCCAGTGTAGCGGGTGGCTGTTGGCAGACCAGCACCAGCAGCTCGTCACCTCTCTGTAGCATTTTCTTCTTCTTCTAACCCCAAACCAATGATGTCACATCATACCTTATGCACCACAGCTCTGCCCCAGATATCCATTTATTCATGTAGCTTTTCAAGGCACAAAGTTTTATTAAGGAAACTGCCACATTACAAGGACCATGGTCTGTAGAAATAGAAACCAGATATTTAGTTTATATATACATGCATAAATATATATTTTGAATGGGGTTGGGTGAGGGTATATCCTATATCCTATAGCCTATATCAATGATGTAGAGAAGGACAAGTATGCACTGGAGCAAAAAGCATAAAGTGGCCATTGTTAAAATATTAAGCAACAATTTCACTATATCGCTTTCTGTTTCTGCAGCCATATATGCAGAATAGAAGCGTAATGAGACTGTACCAGTGGACAGATTTACATATTTTGGGTTTTCCATACTTCCATATTGCAGGCCAAATTGCGTAGCATTGGAATTTCTTCCCCGGAAATGACTGGCCTTAATCCTCTTTCTCCAGGGCTATTTGAGTAGTAGGTGAATGTCAAAGGGCTCTCGGCTACAATGATGACTAGTCCTGTATCATAGACCACGGTTCAGAGTACTGCCACTACACACTGGAGTGAACTCTCCTGCATGTGATCCTATAGACATAAATGATCAGAGCTGTACAGTGCTCATATTTTGCTCCATTCTTTTTTTTTTAGTTATTTTGAGTCGAAATTGAGAAAATTCTGATACTGCAAATAATTGATGTCATTAATCAGCTGGATTTTTGGAATAAAATAATAGAATAGCATTTAGTGCAGTTGCATGTTTTTTGGCCATCCCTGAGGTGCTCCGATGATTAGACGTCTAGGTTTTCTGCAACCCGGAGCAAAATACGGGCAGTGTAGAGCCCTGTATTTTTAGGGAGAGAGACACTGGCTGCTTGATACGAGGTGCTCTCCAGCTCAGGTAATGTCTTCTCTAGACACTGGCTGTAACTGCATGTACAGTGCATTTCCTCCAGTGAAACAAAGTGCAGTCATATTTACACACAGGCTGAAAGCAGGTTATGCTGACAGAGCACATGGATGATGTCATAAGCCAGTTAGCTATTACAATGCTGTCAGATTTCTTCCTGTCTATAGAACAGAGAGACTGCAGAAATACAGTAAATGTGTTGCACTTGTGCCTTTGTCATATTCCCATTTTACTGCCTCAGAAAATAAACCTTACATACTACAGTTTTACAGTTACTCAGTACTATAGGAGTAGTAAAACTAACATGCATTTTCAGATTTCTGTTCCTGCTTCTTGTAGTCCATTTAAGCTTGTGTGATACGGCTTTTAGCGGAAGTCTGGTGTACCAGCAACCTCTTGCTATTCTGTTTTTCCCCAAAGAATAACTGGCTTCTGTAACGTGTAAAAGGACTCTCTATTGTGCAGTGTGCTAAACGTGGTTGAAACTAATCGGAATTCTGCATGTACTTCATATTCTTATCTTCTGTATCCTTTTCTTGTTATTCTTAGCTCATCAGGCTTTTGTCACAGTAACGCTGCTTTCGGGGGGTGATATAGGGATGTGTGTGCTTGGAACATATGGTACAACAGTCTTGTGGGATATCATCTCAGGAAGGTTGTCATGTTCAGCTTGGATACACAGACCAGCCGGCGCCCTCAGTTCTCTTGCTTTGAGGTTCCCATCCGATGTCTCGCTTTAATCGCATTCTTCTACTTCTTAAGGCCTTGGGGGAGGCCTTGACATGCCAGCCAGTACCTCTGCAGTTGGATCTAAGGGAAGTTCTCCACAGCATTTATCCTTGACAACTTTCATCTCTGGAGACTGTCTCGGAACAGCTTTCACAACTGCGTACAAGTCTACGCACCGGGACGAATCACTGTGCTTGCTTTCCTTGTAGGAAGTATCTTGTAAATCAGCGTATTTCATTTGTATTTTTTTTTTTTTTTTGCTTGCTGTTCATCTTGTTTCCTCATGTTACTTTAGATGTACCCTAGGTGTATTAAACTGAGAATCACCATAGCGATACAGGTTCCTGATTGACACTCAGACCTTCTGATAAGGTTGCCAAGACACACTATCACTATGAGCGAGGCCTTTGGACACTGCTCAGGGGTTCAGTACTGCTCTGGAGCGAGTTTCTACTGAATGTTGAGTTTAACTGCCACTTGCATCAGGTAATTTTAGGTTGTTCCTCTTTTTAAAAAAAAATCAGCATAACATACTTCTGTTTTTTCCTCATTGTTTGCCGTTCAAGTTTCTCTTTGACCGCCAGGACTTACTATACATTATTTTCCCAAGTGTTTGTTATTCCATTTAGTCTTTTTTGCCTTGTGTGTGTGTGTGTGAGAGCATTTTGTGTGAATGCTTCTTAAAGTTGTCACAGAATAAGCGAGTACCCCGGCTGTACTTCTGTCGTCTCCTGATGATGACTTCGTCTCACAGCAGCCCTTTCCTGTCTTTTTATGGTTCTGTAAATTCTCAGTCTCTTGGTGACTGGCCAGATTCTCCTGTTTAACCCAGATATGTTTTAAAGGTTCTGAGTGGATGTGTTCTTCAGATGACAGTGATGTATTTCTCTCTTGTTCATACCATTCAAAGAGGCTCTGTTCTGTTTTATACAAGTAAACATTTATTTTTATATTTGTCATATAAAACAAATGTTTGGATAGTTGTTATATACAGTATGAAATTGTATTGATTCAGTTATCTGTATCAAACCAAGTCATCTCAACAGCACTTTACATCAGTACACCCAGTAACAGTTGCACCTACCAAAATCATTGGAAGGTGTTGGTTATGTCCCTGAAGTATTCATATTCCAGGGAATTCTTTCTGTATTTTTCTAAACCTATGATGTTTTTAGAACCTTTGAATGAAAAGTATGTAACAGACAGCTGTAGTTATCCCTCTACCACAAAAGAAAACAAAATAAAGATTTTTATATGTTTTCCTAAGTCATCGCTTCTGTGTTGTTTTTCATATACATTTTTTGACTTTCGTTGGAATTTTGGTAACTAAACTGGTATGCCATAGCAATAGATTCAATTGTACAACTACAAAAGCAATAGAACTAGTATTTCCAACCCAAACCAAAAAATTTACCAGATTTTGAGTCCAAAACTTATTTGAAATAATTTGACATTTTAGAGTAATCTACTGTTTAAACCTAAACTAACAGTGTGACGTAATTGAGAATAATATAATAATCCACCCTTTCATTGAAATTAATTTATTCAAAGAAAAACAAATCCTTCATCAAGAAATAATTATTTTTTACAAAAACACATGTGCCACAATTATTGGCACCCCTGCAATTTATAGTGAATTATAGTGAACACAATGTAATCGAAACATGTTTCCCATGTATATTATACATCTGTGAATTGATTGGAATGAATAGGAACCTTCAAGATGTAATCCATGACTTCCTGATTAACTGGGGTACAAACATGAGGAGACACAGAGGCCAAATTCCCTTAATCATCCATCAACATGGGAAAGGTAAGAGAACACACAGACCAAATGAGGGAGAACTGTGCTGACCTTCATAAGTCAGGGAATGGGTATGAAAAATAGCTACTCGCCTTAAAATGCCCATTTCTACTGTTAGGGCAATAATTAAAAAGTGGATATCAACTTGAACTGTCTGGAAGAGGACCCAAGTTTACTTTGCAGTTACTACGTCTCTGAAAAAACCATCAGACACCCCCTTCATGCTAACAGATTATTTGAAAGGTATGACAGAAAGAAGCTTTTTCTGTCACTTACTTAAAATGTAAGTGCCAGGAGTCTGAGAAACATTACTACAACTTTGACTGGAATCAAATTCAATGGTCTGATGAAACAAAAATTGAGCTTTTTGGCAATAAACATTCAAGGTGGGTTTGGCGTAAACAGAAGGATGGATATAATGAATATATTATGAATTGAACCTCATCCCAACTGTAAAATATGGTGCAGGTTCTGTGATGTTCTGGGGCTGTTTTTCCTCCAAAGGCCCTGGAAACCTCATTAGGGTACGTGGTACTGTGGACTCCATGAAATATGAGGACATTTTATATCAGAATTTGGCTGCCTCTTCCAGGAAACTAAAACTGGGCCTTCATTGGATCTTCCAGCAGGACAGTGATCCTAAGCACATGTCCAAATCAAAATAGAAATGGTTAACTAACCGCAGAATCAAGCTTCTGCCATGGCCAACTGTATTCTATATTAATGTGGTACATTAATGTATAATGTATACCTGCTCCGCCATGGGCTGCCAAACAAATTTTGTTGTATTTCTGATACAATGGCAATAAAGTCTCTTATCTTATGTTAAACACTTATCCATCCTGTAGCAATTCCTATAAAGCAGGACAAGTGACAGATGTGTGATTGGTGTGCTTCTGTTTCCTTCTCATTTCACGTCATTTTAAGTAGGTAAAAAACAGCATTGGAAATAAGTACACAGACCGCCATTTCAGATTATAATGACAACAAAAGTGTTTATATAGTGATATAGACTAATGGCCAAAATTGTGGAAACGCTTCCAATTTTTAGAGATTGCAGAACTTTATTCCAGTTACTTATTTAATGGTATATAATCGTATATGATATTTGTAACATTCTTTGTTTATAATAATTACCGTCAATACTCGCGTAGTCATTCTTAAATTGTACATTTTTACCGGGTTTCCACAATTTTGACCACTAGCGTATCTAACGTAAGCGTGCGGCCCCACGGACAGCAGCGCGGTGTGTGCGCGCTTTCCGCCGCCGCGGCGCCGAGTAGGCGCGGCCAGGCGCTCCGTCCTGCAGGGGGCGGCTGGAGCTCAGGCTACCGGCCGGGCGGCCGCGCTACCCGGAACTCAGACTGATCAATTACTTCGGAAAGTTGGGAAGGAACTTCAGCGCCACAGCGCCCGACGCCGCCTTCAAGCTGTCGCCGCCCGCTGCTGCTTCAGACGGGGGAGACAGATGATCGGCGCTTTATGTTCAGCGGAATAGCTTCACATTTTCCGGCAGGTAGGAAAAACAGGGCAAAGTTTTTAGAAAAGGGGGATTTGTTTTCGGCCGCCGAAGGGCTAAGCGGCTAGCTAACTGGAGTGCGTGTGTGAGGATTGTTAAGCATAATGGCTCCTGGCTTTATACCGTCCTGTCGCTTCAAGTATCGCTAAAATGTGAACTTTTGCAGAGCGACACCATGTAGTCTGATACTTCATCATGCATTGTTTTTTTCTTAGGTCTTCACGTAACATCCAACATCTGAAAAGCTGCAAGATTTAAAAATGTTTTTAGTAGTGGTACTGCTTCAGTGAGCTGTGTGTGTGTTTTTAATTTATTCAGCATTTCTAACTGTGACTTGTAATATTATTTCTGTGCACTCAGGTGTCAAACAACATCAAACAGACGGAAAAAAGTGAAAGCAATTGATTTAATTGCTCTAGTAACGAATTAGTTGCCCTTAGTATCCCGCAAAATGATTTATGGAAGTGATATTCTTATTCGTTTGTTATATTCATGGTATCCGCATAGGCCTATGAAAAGTTATACAGATTGAACGGATTTTTTGTTTGCTTCGAAATTTTAATCTGCATTCAACTCCAACCACACCGATACGAGGCCAGTGCCAGGTACAGATTTGCAAGCTGATTAATCTGTATTCGTTCTTACGTGATTTCAACTTCAATGATGTGTTTCACTCGATTATCGTGGTTTTGAAAACCGCCGAAGCTTGGAGGAGGAAGGGGACGGCAAACCTCCATGAATGTGGCATCTTGGGGTGGTCTGCAGTAACTGTCCCCTTGTTTTAAGGCGTTGGGTAATAGAGGTGGACAGTGCAGTCAGCATAGGCTATTAGAATGAGAAGTGGTCATTGTGGGGCCCTCTCAAGAGAGCGTGGCATGGCCATAAGGAGGTGTTACTGGTAAACTTTATAAAAGCCCACCTCACACTTTGTTTAAACTCCTACACATACTCTTGGTAGCTGAAGGCGAAGCCAGTCCTCACTCGCCGGATCTGGTATGGGCTTGTTGGCGTCTGTCTGATGTATGACTGAGGCTTCTCAGAATTATTGCAGGTCTCTGGTTCAGTTGTGCTGAATCTGATCAAACAACCCAACACCCACTTTAGGCAAGAGTGGCTGAACTAAATAATGGTACAAGAACATAAATGTTACAGTTCTTTAGCAGAGATTTGAGGGCTAATGTTAACGTGCACCCTGTTTACACACCCTGCCTAGCTTTATATCTGTTGGTCTTGACATAGTAAACTGATTCTGACTGGGGCCGCGAGTGAAAGCACCTGATGTGAGTGGATTAGCTTAGTGCTGTGATGAGATTCTGTTCTCTGAAGCATGTATGTAGGGTGGACTGCTGTGATCTTGAGGAACTATGCTTGTTGTGACAGTAAGGAGATCTTAGGAGGTTTTTTTGTGTGTTTTTGTGAAGCCTCATCAGCAGCTGAGTATGCAGAACATTAGCATAAATTTACAGGAATTTGTTCCCCAGTGTGTTGTGAGAGTCACCTGGGAATCTATAGATCTCGAGTCAGGTTCCAGACTCACTCCCTCCCTATTAATAAAACTGCACTCAGATGAGTTTTTCTTTCCCTGAGTAATGAACTTCAGTCATGTCCCTCTGAGGTTACAATGAAATTTCAGTTTCAGTTCCAGATCCTTATGTGACTGAATATTTAGAGTTTTGCTATTGTGAACCGCTGCACGAAACAAAAGCTTTGCCGCTGTCAGCACGTGTGTTTTCACACATTTTGCTGAAAGTCAGGCTGTTGGACTGTGAGGTTGGTGACATTGCAGGTTGCTGATCTTTCCTGTTGTTAATGTATTTTTTGTAGCTGTTAAGTTGTGCACCTTCTTTCTGTTCTGCCTTCTTCCCAACGCCGGCCCACCTAAATCACACAGACTCCTAATTCCTGGTCGTGAGTCTCTGTTCTCTAGAAGATGACATTTAGAAACATGGGTGATGAGTACAGGGAGCCCTTAAAGGAGCATTATTGCCGCATGCTCTGAAAACATTGCTGGGAAAAGAAAGTGATTTTCTCTCAGTGACAAATACAGATTCATCAAAGCTTATGATAAACTGCCAAAAACGCGGCACCAAGATGCAGCAGCGAAAGTACAATAAGCGATTGAGACAATGTGAAAATGTGCTGTTTAGATGAAATTGAAGTGAATTATATACAGTACTGTAATTTTTAAAGCGTTTGAAACGGCTGTATTGTATTTTGAAATCCTCAGTAAAATTAAGTAAATAGCACCATATAAATAAGGAAATAAATATATAATAGTCAATTAGACGGTATTCTGCCTGAGACAAAGAAGAAAAAAAATGGTTATAATGATGATCTGCTTATAGTGATCAATTTCACCCAGATAGACATGATCACTGTAAGCAGTTTCCACTGTTTTTGTCACTGTCTGCCTGTCTGATCTGATCTGTCTACCTGTCTGTCTCTCTCTCTGGCTGTCAGGATTTGTCTGGCTATCTGATCCACCTCTGTCTGTCTGTCTTGATTTGTCTGTCTGTTTTTCTGCCTCCCTCCCTGCCTATCTGTCCATCTGTCTGTTTGTCTCACTGACTGCCATTCTAGCAGGCGCATCCATCGAAAGTGACACAGCTTTTCTGAGTTTTCTCTGCTTGTGGTGTTGGATGTGTGCTTCGTTTGAGAACCCCAGAATGACCCTGCCTGTCACTGACTCTGTCAGTACAGCGATACGTCCTTTCTCTCTTCCTTTTTTGCCAGTCTGGCGCTTTGTCTGTCTGCTTTCCCCATGAGGTGCTCTCATATGGAAACACTTGAGGCGGTTTGGCAAATGTACTTTGGCTCCTGTTTGTTACGAGGAAAAAATGTGCACGGGTCTGCAAGTGCTAGGTACTGAGGTGCACGAGCACCTACCCTGTGAGACCACACACACACGCACACACACACACGCACACATGCACACACACACGCACACACACACGCACACACACACACGCACACACACACACGCACACACACACACACGCACACACACACACACGCACACACGCACACACACACACACATGCACACACACACGCATACACACACACACACACACACACACACACACACACAGGCTGTGGATTTACCGCCAAGCCGGCACTCACTGGATCGTGCCTTTCCCAGACCAGCAAAAGGGAAGTAGCAGTGAGTAAGCCTGTTGATTCAGTAAGGAAGTACAGATCTGTCACAGTAAAAGTGGGCAGCTTGAGAGAATGAGCTGTGTGTGTGTGTGTGTGTGTGTGTGTGTGCGCGCGCGCATGTCTGCTTCAGATACTAAAGTAGTGCAGTAACAAATGGATGCTATTTTTCCTGTAAGGTGGTTCCTACTTCCTCCTTTGCTGATGAAGATAGCTGACCACAGTTTAGGGTGTGAGCAGTGACATTAAAAAGTCTCCTTTGGTCCCTCCCCCTCTCTCACTTTCTCTCTCGCTCATTTGTTCACTCGCTCGCTCTCTTTATCAGGGGGCTCTGTATTTCCTGGCTATCTCTCTGTTTCTGAACCAGGCTTTTAGCCCAGACCCCATCATGGCTCCTCAGAAGGATGTAGTCAAGATTGCCATTCAGATGCCGGGGGCGTACCCCCAACTCATCGAATTAGATCAGGTAGGGATCCCGGGTCAGTGTGGGACACCAAGCTACCTTTGGGATTGGGCAACGCTGGGCCGAGGCTGGGATGTAAGTATCAGTAGTGAGGGATCCGTTCACAAACACGCAAAAATACTTCTCTGGTAAACGTTTGGCTACACTCACCTCCAACCTCAGCAGTTACAGATAAAATTCTTGGAGCAGGTGCTGGATGGGATTGAGCCACTGCATGTGAAGTGTCAATGATGTGTTTGCTGACCCTGAAATCGTTTTGTGGCCTCAGTTCCTGCCCGAGGGAAATGTTCCTTAAGTGGATTATACCGCAGGTCACCCCGGCGAGCTTCTGATTGGTTGTAAGCTCTCCGCGGAACCTCTGATTGGTCTACCACATTTCAGACCACAAATTACAGGGCAGTGAAACACAGTCGTAAGCGGCCTGCCGCCGTTGGGATAAAATGGATGTTTTCCGTCTGTTCCGTTTCATGTTGCGCTGTGTGGGCCGTTTGTCAGTTATTATCCTGGTTCGCCACACGCCCGCTGCTTGTTTCTTGTAATCGTGATCCAGTGAGAAGAGCGTGCCCTTTGAGGCATTTAAGAGCTTCCTTTGTGAGACACCTCTCATGTTTCTTCAACAAAGACTCTTCTTGTCTTTTCAGAAAAAGCCACTCTCAGCTGTCATCAAGGAGGTTTGCGACGGGTAAGCGTGGCGTCTCCGTCCTCCTGTTGCGTGTGTGACGTAAGGTGATCCTAATGCGTCTATGTGTCATGTGGTACAACCTACAGCCGTTGTACATATGTGTGGCTGGTGTGTAGCTCCTTAGGTATATACATGTCTGGCCAGCCACTGGATAGTTGCCGTCAATCAGAGAAACATCCCCCCTATGGTGTAGACGAGGTCAGAGGTTAATTGCCCTAACTGCACATCAAAACTTTGAAAAATCAATTTTCACAGTGACGTGACGTGAATTAGTTTGTTAGTGAAGTTCACCAGGAAAGCCAGTGTTGGGACAGACGCAGGGCTGCCCCAAGGACTATTTTTCTATGGATTAATCTGTTGACTATTTTACCGATTGGTCGATTGATCTAAACGGTTAATTTACCTTCAAAACATCAAATTTGCCATTTAAGCTCATTAAAAATTAAGTTCTTTTTATTTTGACAACAGCAAACTCTATGTCATTGGTGCACTTTAGATAATAGACACAGGCTTTTTGTCAGTATACGGACATTATTTTCTCTGATTAGCAGATCAGTCTGAAATATTAAGGAGATGTTATTGTGATGCCCAAAAGTTAGTAATCTGTGTAAATTTGGCATATCTTTACGCTTATTAAATTTGGTTAGCGTTGCACCATGTGCTACTGTTTGGGTAAATCATGGAAACAATAAGCACTGAAGGTGGAGGTGAAGAAAGGGACAGCGCAAATGAACAAGGTAAAAAGACGCGTCCAACGCGCACAAGCGCACAGTAGCACTGTCAGTCAGTGTAGAACAAGCCCAGATTTTAGCCGAAACATTTTCACAAACACTTATTCAGTTGAAATTCTATGGGTGTAGGCAGACAAATTAATGACATTAATAATGTGTATATTTAGCAGCTTCAAGGACAAAAGATAAAAAGATCTCCGTACTAATGGTAGTTTCCTCTTCAGGCGCTCATGCACAGTGCTATTGCCGCTGTGGGATGCTATCGAAACTTTGCACAATGCACAAACCACCTTTTTATGTAGTGATAATTTGAACTACTCCTATAATTACATACTGATATTAAAGGAAAACTATTGTTATAATGAGTTTTAGAAACCATAACTGTAATTTTGTTAAAATAATTAAAAAAAAGATGCTTTGATTTAAAATATTGATGTTGACGGATTTTCATCATCCGTGTCATCGACGACATCGACTTGATGCGGTAGCCCTAGATGGAAGTTTATTTTAGGACTGTGGCGAAAGATGATGTGTGACTCTGCTGTGTCTGTTTAGGTGGAACCTTCCAGGCCCTGATAACTATGCTCTCCAGTATGCTGATGGTGTTCAGACCTACATCACGGAGTCGGTAAGCAGAACCCAATTCCTTTGGTAGCTTTTTGCCAAACAAAGGTTTGTTATGAATGTGTGTGAGAAGTTCGGATGGACGAATACTGAGAGCACAGATGCAGTTTGCCCACGCAAAACAAATGGCTTTAAAGTGCTTTTAAAAATGACTAAGCTAGAGTTAGGTATATACACTCACCTAAAGGATTATTAGCAACACCTGTTCAATTTCTCATTAATGCATTTATCTAATCAACCAATCACATGGCAGTTGCTTCAATGCATTTAGGGGTGTGGTCCTGGTCAAGACAATCTCCTGAA
>JAODJW010000019.1:23118198-23132642 GCA_026777045.1 Hyperopisus bebe
TCCTTCAGCCCCGATGGGAAGTGGCTCGCCTCCTCCAGTGACGACTCCACAGTGAAGGCGAGTGGGTTCCCGTCTCCCCTCTCGCGCTGTGGGTAAAGCGGGACTATGACTGTCAATTGACACCTCTCAAAATATATTTAAACATTTTAAAAAAAGAAAAAAAAATCGTGATGTGGTGAATCGTTGATAGTCATAAATTCCACTTTTAATGCTGTTTAGATGCTATGTATTTCTACCCTGTAAATTAATATATGAATTTTGAAGACTCGTCTTTTCAGTCCAGTAGGTTACATGAAAAGATATGCAAATAGGCTCATTAATACTAAGCTTGTGAACTTTGTTTGCCAATATGAATCTAAATGTCACGTTCAAAATGCTGGAATCAGATTGTTTTTTTTTCCCCCCCCAAAGTGAAAGCCATCATCCTCAGTTTGAGGATTTCAAAAAATAAATTCAAGCCTCTTCACTTTCATACCATCAGTTGTGGGACTTGACTGCTGGGAAGATGATCACCGAATTTACCGCTCATACTGGCGCAGTCAACATCGTCCAGTTTCATCCCAACGAGTACCTGCTGGCGTCTGGCAGCTCTGACAGGTACGACTCTGAATGGCTTTGGGTTCACATTCAGTGTTATTTCATCACTGGAATTTGATGGCATAGTGCTGTCAGTATATGATTCATTGGTAAGAACTGAAAATGACAGTAACAGGTAAAAGTTGGGCCAGATGGACAGTATCTGGAGAAAATAACTGTTGATCTGCTTCTGTTGTGATTGGATCTGTGGTTCAGGACCATCAAGCTATGGGATCTGGAGAAGTTTAAGATGATCGGCTCCTCTGAAGGAGAGACGGGAGCAGTGAGGTTTGTGTTGGGTTTTACTGAAACATCTGGACAGACCCCATCCCCCGTGTTTAAAAAGTCCCCTTTGAGAACCCTGTGAGCGGAACACTGCGCTCCTTCGCTGTAGGAGCATCATGTTCCACCCGGACGGATGCTGCTTGTACAGCGGCGCCCAGGATGCCCTGCGTGTTTACGGCTGGGAGCCCGATCGCTGCTTCGACGTCGTGCCTGTGGCCTGGGGCAGGGTGGCTGACTTGGCCATATGCAACAACCAGCTGGTGTGTCACTCCCGCTCGCTCACTCTTTATAGAGCAGCTGTAACACGGAATGGAACTAGGAACACAATGGGAAAATCTCCACTAGTTCTGTCTTTCAGTTGGCAGTTTCATATAAAGCAACTAAGTCTTGAAATATTTCACTTGACATCATTCACCTTGAACAAGTTAAGTACACACCGGGGCTGATTCTGGCACTTAAACAAGCAAACATTAGGTTGTTCTTAATCACTATGCTGCCTGCTTTACTTATATAAAAGCATGAAGAAGATTTGGACATAATATTAGGACATTTAGCCCTTAATCTTTTCAGTTTGTTGTGCTAACTAAGCTGGTTCTTTCTTTTTCCCTTCCCTCTCTTATGCTCTGTCTGCCGTCAGATTGGAGTCTCATATCACTTGACAAATGTCTCCTCATACGTTGTGGATCTGAACCGTGTGAAGAAGTCAGGGTCAGTGATCCAGGGGGTGATCCAGGATGACAAGCCTCTCACAGAACCTACGCCCAAGGGGACAACCATCCGCCGCAACTATGAGCGCCCACTGACAACTTGTAGCAAACAGAGGTAATGTCCGTCACGCTCTGTCCTCTTACGATACTACTTCGGTCCTTGTTCGAAATCTCCGAATACTTCCGGCATTTAAAAATAAACGGCTAACTTGCATATTCTGTGTAGAGTGAAGCAGAATCCGGACACGGACCGACGCAGTCCAGAGGGCGAGAGACGCAGCCCCAGCAGCGAGGAGGAGCGGGAAGAGAAGGAGTCCACTGCAGAGATTCGCAATGCAGAAGACTACAAGGAGATCTTTCAGCCGAAGATGGCCATCTGTAAGCCCCACCTATTAATGGAAAATACCCTCTTACCTTCAGTAATTCTCAAACTCACCCTTGGGGGGGCACTGGCTTTATTTCTTCCAGCTGAATAGGTCATTAATTATGCTTGACTGCTGCTGAATACACCCTGACCATAATATATGCATATATTTTTTTTTTGTACCATTAATTGCTCTATGAAGTAGGTTAATTAGTAGCTCATGTATTTTGAATATGTTGCTTGTATATTTTGAATATGAAGGGGCTCAGATTTGGCCCCTGAGCAAGGCCTTTAACCCCCAGAAACTACATTTATCCCCAGGAAAATCATTGTGCCAAGGCGTGTGTGATTTTATGTTTGTGCTGTTGGCATGAACAGTGGTGGCATGTGCCATGGGCAGTGGTGGCTTAATGGTCAGGGAAGCGCACTTGTAATTGAAAGATTGCAGGTTCGAATCCCGACCCGCAAGGCAACACTGAGAGACCCTGAGCAAGGTCCCGCCCCCAAGCACTGCTCCCCGGGCGCTGAATTAGCTGCCCCCTGCTATGTCACATATGGGTTAAATGCAGAGGACACGTTTTGTTGTTGTGTCCTGTGGTGTGTCAGCAATGACGACTGATCACTAAATTCTAATTCTAAATTCTCATGGACTGACATCACGTCCCAGGGTGCCTGGAATCGGTTAGTTGGCTCCCTGCTAACCTGTATTGGATTAGTGGTTGGAGGATGGATTGATGGATAACCACCAGTCTCTCTCTTATGGACTGCAAGTTGTATTCTTTTACTTTTCATTTTCTGTTGCTGTTAACTTACAACCATTGACCTCATTAGTGTGCTATCTTGTGTCCATTCAGGAAAATAACTAATCACTGGCCTATTATTTCTGAATCTTTTAGGATGGATGGATATAAACAGCTTATGACTGAAGTGCGTATTGCTTCTGAAAAACAATGGTGTAACTTCTTTTAACCAATATCTAGAATGTGCTATTATGAATCTTCACACCCTAATTATCATTCGATCCCAGTTCATAATCTGCTCAATTGTCTTTTGTAGCTCGCACACCCCCAAGGACAACTGAACCGTTTCCAGCCCCCCCTGAAGATGGTGAGGTGCTTTGAATATCGCTGACTAGACAAGGCCCTTTGTGTCAGGGGTCGTTCTCTAAGGGAAGGTCAGACGTCTGTCTTTATCATCACTTCATGATGACATTAGCAAATTTAGAAGGGTCATTATCGCCATTGTGAATATTCTAAAAGAAAGTAATGTCAAAAGAGCAGACACCCAGAGTCAGCAACGTAATCCTTACACACAAAATGCTTGTAAATGTTTTCCTAGAAATCTCTCATTTTATGAACCTCTATAAATTTTGTAAATGAGCGTTATGGAAGGCTACATCAAATCTTGTTTTCTAGAGAGCTTCCTGGTGAAGCCCATCCCAGTGACGGAGACCCCAATGCCTGACAAACTGGCAGTAAGTGCTTCTATAACGCTTTTTTTTATTGGAAATATCAGGTAATACACTGTACTTTATATCATTTTGGTAGCCATTGCTCACCAAAAAGTTACGCAATAGTTGTACAAATGTTTCAACCTAACAATTTGCAGTTTATGTACAAATTAATGAATACAGAGTAATAATAAGAATAAAAAAGTTACAATACATGTTGAATAAGTATGTGGAAGTGGAGATGTAGCAGAATGAATATTTGATGTAAATATTTGCCTGTGCCTTTAGCCTGGTCACCTGAAGATCCACCCCATCGCCTCATCCACACCCGTCGTCAGAGAGCCCACCTTAGTCACAGCTGCTGGCCGCCCCCAGCCCGTGCCCCCCCGCCCCCCTGCAGTACAGCACGCTGCCCGTCCACCACAACCCAAATCTGAACCATTGGTCATCCTTTCCTCCAGAAACGAGCCCATTGGCCTCAACGTGGGTGACTTCCTCCAGGTTAGTCAGGTGGTGTCTGCGTCTGCAGATCACCCCCTGTGAGGGACGATCAGAATTGTATATGTGACTATTGTAAAGTAAAGGGATATTTTATCCCAGTATGGGCAGACAACACTGAGGGAAACAATAGAGTTGGTTATTGCTGAGAGTTTTATGCTGTTCAGTTTCCTTTCATTAGTGTCAGTTCATATTAATACTAATTAAATGGGTTTGTGTATTCGGTGTGGGCAGAGGAAGGAATTTCAGGTCCAGAAAGTAAAAATCCTGAACAAGATTTTGTTTCATCCGACCAGTTGAGCGTAGAGTGTCACAGTCACAGGGTACTCAACTGGCTGGTTGAAATAAAACCTTGGTCTGGATTTTTACTTGCTGGACCTGATATGTTCTCCCTTTGGGTATGGATTTCTTTATAGTTGTCTTAGAAGTGGGCTTTCCTTTCAAACTCTTAAAAATGTTTATCTAGTGCCAGTTTTCTGAACATGAAGAAATTTCATTTTCATGTTTTTTTTATTTTTTGATATTTTTATTGGTATGTTTTCCTTCACAGGTGGCAAAGAACAACAAGGTGTCTGTGCTGAGTGATGACGATGCGCTGTCTCAGATCCGCAAGGGCCACGACACCATGTGTGTCATGCTGACCAGCCGGCACAAGAACCTGGAATCTGTCAGGGCGGTATGGAGCAGTGGAGATGTCAAGGCAAGGGCTGGCATTTGTGGCTCCTAGATAACCGTGATGGATATGATGGGATGGAAAAAAACACTGATTGTGTGACACGGCTAAAGACTAGAAGTGTTTCCCATGGCGACCGTAGGTAACTTTGAAATTATGAATCACAAATGGAAGGATTATGTGATGGAGTCTGTGCTTTAGTAGCTTACCACGTGGAGGACATGATGAATAGGTTACCCTGGGGATCACTGCTTTGTTTAAACAAATACAAACCAATTACCACCGGGAAGTTTGGTTAAACTAGTTCACTGGCAACTCGCAAGCCTACTCGCTAAACAGACTGGAAGCCTTATTACTGAAGATACCCCTTTAGGCTTCTGATGTAATGCTGGATGATTCTCTATGTTAAATAATGGTTCCTGTTCTCTCTTAGCTCGTGTTAATGTTTATTTGGGGGAGCTCTGGCAGTTTGTACATGACTTTGCACACGTGATTGAAGCACGGTGTGACCCAAGTCCTCTGCTTTGTGCTTCAGACTTCCTTAGATTCAGCTGTCTCGATTAACGACCTGTCCATTGTTGTAGACATCCTCAACATCCTCAACCTCAAACCGTAAGTGAACCTCAGCGCATGCTGCTCCTTATGTGAACCGTGTCCTCAGCTTTGTTTCCCAAAGGAAGAGTTCAGTCTGATGTGTGCATTTGTGCTTCTGTTTTGGGAACACGTTCACCTTCCATACAGCACTGTACTGCTCTTTGATCTCTCAGCTGGTGTCTTGTGTGTCTTGAAACCTTGAACTATTTTTTTATTTATTTGAATAGCTCTATTAAGATCTCGCTATGTTTGTATGCACTGGGCATTCATTGGAAGATCAGCCTAGCTGCACTTCTGCCTAGTTATCTTCTCGAACTCTATGCTTGTAATGTATTATTTGCCTTGCCGGGTGCCCCAGTTTCCCCCCCACGGTCCAAAAACATGCCGAGGCTAATTGGGGTTGGCAAATTGCCCGTAGGTGTGAATGGTGTGTGAGTGTGCAGTGTAATGGGATGGTGCCCCATCCTGGGTTGTTCCCCACCTTGTGCCTGTAGCCTCTGGGATAGGCTTCGAACCCCCGCCACCCTGAATAGGATGAGAGGCTTCAGAAGATGGATGGATGGATGGATACATCAGTCTAGACAAAAGCATATGTTAAGTGAACTGTACATGTGTTTTCCATACATAACTGATAGAAAAGATTTCAATTTAATATTTAAACTGTTAATTACACCAGAGATGGAAATGTAAACACTCACAGAAGGATGAAATATTTGGCTCTTTCTTTCTTTCCTTTTCTTCCTTTTCAAATATTCAGTAGCACTGGATGAAGTATTCGCTTGCATAATGGCCGCATCTGGACGTTGTTCCTGTATAGATCCTAATGAATCTCACTAGTAATCAGTTTGCCAAACAAGGCCGTGGTTTGTTATGTACTTTGTTACCAGATCACTATGGAAACTGGACCTGTGCACCTCTATCCTGCCCCAAATAGAGGAGCTGCTGCAAAGTAAATATGAGAGGTAAGAGCAGAATGAATGGGGAAAGATCGGCAGTATCCAGTGCTCCAGATGTACATAGAGACTCATGGGCTTTTATAGAATATCGGATATGTTCAGCAAGGGCCCATGGTTTTGCCACCATCTACATTTTACATCATAACCCATTTTGTATTGTGTTTTATAGAAATCTTTTTTTGCAATACTGATCCCTACACTACCTCGCTTTTCTGCATTAGTTATGTCCAGACTGGATGCACTTCTTTAAAGCTCATCTTGAAACGCTTCTGGCCTCTGATCTCAGACACGCTTACAGCGCCCCCTTCTGTTGGAGTGGATATATCACGTGAAGAAAGGTGAGAATTTGTGGGTAACAAGCAAAACATCTGTTTTGCAAAGTCTGTGTGCCAAAAGTTGCATGTGGTGTTTCTGGGAGGCAAAATAAATCTTTGAAATGTTTTAAATAATTCATTGGCGCATTGCTATAACCGGTGGTATCATGATTGTCATAAATGAGATCTTGTTGGTCGTGTGTGTTCGTCCTCGACGTGACCACTGTGTTGTGCAGACTCCAAAAATGCAAAGCCTGCTACAAACTGCTGAAGAACCTCAGCAACGTTGTGAAGAACAAGGCCAGTCAGGTGGGTCGACATGGAAGTGCCTTCAAAGAACTACATCTTCTCATGGCTCCTCTGGACAACTGATAGAAGGGTCATGAAGGAAGCACGCCCTTGGTCTGCTGCTGCACCTCTGTGCACCGCGGCGCTGGACGCTGTCCACGTCTCCCCATGTGGAATCGTTCGCCTGAACATCGTGAATGAAGCACTTGTTGCTGCCAGCTGGTATAAGATCTCAATATAATTCTGCAAGCTGTAAAGGTTTTAACTGATTTTTCTTTTTTACTTTTTTTGAAATAAGCCACACTGTAGAAAGTTGTCAGTCAAAAAGTTTTACAATAAATAAACTTTGAGAAAACTTTGTTTTGTTTACTCAATGCAGTAAGGTAAGTATAATCAACGCATCTCCGCTGCTGGAAGTAACCATGCATTTCTATGAAATGTAATATGACAGCGTGCCCAGCTTGTACTTACCAGGGATAAAATGCGGCAGACACCCATTTCTACAATACGGGCCAATCTTTCGTTTCATAGTAATCAATCATGCTGCAGAAACACAAGTGTGTGTGCAATCTTGCAGCCACTAGAGGGCGAACATCCACTGGTGTACTATGCATGTAAGATAACAGCACCCACACATAGTGAAATAAACTCTATTGTTGTGTGAGTGTTTTCGCTATCCAGATTCTGATATGTTTCAGGTTCTTTTAACCTTTAATCCTTTGCTTATTCTGAGCCAAAAAAACAGGAAGCAGCTTCATCACATTTTGCTCAGGTGAGAACTTTTTAGGTAAGTGCAGATAAATTAGAACAAGCATGTGATTATATACAAAATCAGGTGGGTCAATAACTCATTTTATAATCACAATGTGAATTTATTTTACTATACCCCAAAATTCCATAGAGTAAGACTAATAAAATATAACACATTAAGATTTTGTATTTGTTTATTAAAAGTACAAAACCCTATATAAATCTACAGCAGTTTCGTACAAACAGGCAGATGTAAGTAGGTTCAAACAGCATTTCTTTTTTCAGATATCAAGCAAAGCCTCAAGCATCCAGACCTCTTCGTTCCTATACTGCTGTATTTAGGCAGTGATTTACCAATCTGAACCAATTACATTTCTCGAACCTTTACTAGTTCAGTACCCTGTATGTTTCCTACTGAGGCAAAATGGCATTTTCGCTCCAGTCAATCTTTGATTTACAGGTTGTATCATTCACAAAAATGCATGCATTGAAACATGAATTGGAATTTTTCAGATACATTATTAAAATATTCCTTATTGCCACAAAGTGTACAAAAGTTTCTGGGGTCCTCTAGCATTTATTTAAATATAGTTTATTTGGTGCAAAGAGGAAACTTTTGTGATGCTGTATCAATTTTTTTGTCTTACAAAATACAAATGTTATTAAATGCAAAAAACAACTACTTAATCTAAAGTGCAAATTATGTGGAAATACTGTGTCTGGAAGACTCTTTTCTCTCCCCCCCCCACTGTGATAGATACTTGGAAGACTGGATCGGGTTCTTCATATTTCATGTACAGTAATGAAGAACCCAACCCATTTAGTGCGGCCCAAATACAACGCCGAGGACGCTACCAAAAGCCAGATAAGCCAGAACAACTAGACTTCACTCCAACACTTGCACTTGCCCCCCCCCCCACACCCCCATAAAAGCAACAAATAAATATCGGTACATTGTAGAACAATTTTTTTCTTCAGAGCTTCAGTGACCTTAAACTTATGCATCTATCACTCTGTCGTCTCTTGCAACGAGTTTTGTTTTTCCTAAGAGAGATGGGGAAAGACAGAGAGTTAGCATTCTGTTTTGCAGCAGAGCACCCCCTAATGAAAATCAATAGCGACCTCGCAGGCCAGCTCCGTGTCAATAGCTGTGATGGAAGGAAGATGGATGAACCCAGTCAGTCAGAATCCGTACAGCGAGCAAAGCGGGGGGGCAGTTAGAGCACAAGGAGCAGTACAGGGCAGAAAGAGTTCCAGTGAGTCTAAGACTGTGGAACTGTTAGCTGATCCCTGATGCATGTGTGTGTAATTTAAAGGTAAAATTGCACAATATTTTTGTTTAGAGTTTATTGGAAATGGGTTTAGACTCATTAGCAGAGTAAACAATGCATAAACTCTATGGCGATTCAAGCTTATACGTTCTTACAGACAATGCAGTCACTGTTGGCTGCTTTTGTTTGATAATTATCAATAAGCTCTCTTCCAGTATACACACTATTATAAGTCAGGATTTTCATTTATTTTATCAGCTGTTACTTTGCACAAAAGACTTGAGTTTAACTTAATTGTGATAGTAATATGAGTACATTTTTAAATGCTGTGATCGTGGTGAAATTTACATACTAGAAGAGATTCTTTCAGGAATTTAAAAGGCAAACCAGCGTGAAAAATGACCATTATTTTCATTTCAGTCATAAATCAAAGCTGACTCATAGTGGCGGTGGAGCCCAGGGTGCCAGCGGGATGCACTGACCTGAGCCCTGCTGCGATGGCGACCTCCTGCGCGTGCTGCCCGCTTTCCTGGCCGTCGTGCTGATGATGGAGTTGACGCTGCTGGCACGGGACAGGGGCAGGGACACGGGGGTCATGGGTGGAGAGTCCAGCTGAATAAAGCAAGTCGTCCCAGACCATGTCATGCGTGGGTAGGACTCCTATTATGGGTACTAACTGCATAATTACAATCTTGGAATCAGACTCTTTATAGCCACACGATCAACACCAGTGTAAATTTTTGTTGGCTCAACTTGCTTCTGCTGGAGACGCCATGACAAAAGACGACTGACAATTGCAAGACAGAAGATGCACAAGAGAGAGGAGTAAAGCCAAGGTACGTGATAAAGTAGCTGCAAGCTCAAGCAGTGTAAATGTACAAAGCTTGGAAAAAGTAACTCCTCTCTATACGAAGAGCTTATTGGTTTAGAGTGAGTGGCAGTGGTATTCCAGGCAGCTGACATTAAGCACGATGCAGAAATCCTTTCAGTTTTCATATATACAATTGAAACGAATTTCTTTTGCGAATTTTGAGCAAATGTGAGGCTGTTTTTTTTTCAGTTAGAAGTAACAGGAGGAGTCGGGATTTGGGAATTCCATGAATTTTTTCGCTGGGAGCCACACCTAGTTCTCTAGTGATGCCTTCACCTGTTCCTGTCTACAGATACTATCTCCACACCTTTGTTTCAAGCTGTTTGCTGACTGCTGTGATTATCTATTACGATAGTGCTCACACTTTCTCCCATTAAAATGAATGGTAATTATTCCTCTTGATTTCACTTTATCAGAATCATGTTAGGCTTGTAAGTTGGGTATAACTGAGTGTGTGCGTCAAGCGACAACCATGCAGAAGAATAAAGGCTTTGTGATCAGGGCGTGAGACACCGGCGGGAAGAGGGATTAGAGGCAATGCAAAGTCAGTCTGCGGCTGGCCAGGACTAGGCGTTTACCTCCAGGCTGTCATTGGTGGGAGAGGAAGACGTGGAGGAGTTCTCGGCGTGCTTTCGGCCAGCCGCGGCACCCAGCTCCACAGTCCGCACGCGCTGGGCAAACTTCAGGGAGCAAACAGACTCGCACGTATTGCTGTCCAATGGGGAAATCTGAAGGAGGGAGCGGGTCATGTGACTCTCGCACAATCAGACTGATCGTTACCTAAAGGTGCACCATCAAAAGCAAACCTCATTCTCCAACAGCCAAATTATAGTCCCCAAAAAAGGAAAAAAAATTAAAGAATTAATGCAGTACAAGCTTCGATCATGGTCACCACACACTTGGTGTATATGTTTGTACCTAAAGACATTATTTTTTTCATTGATGACCCAAAACCACATTTATTAGTAGAACTTCTTTCCTTCTGCCAAAAATTAAACGTTCGTCTTAGATATGACCCAAGCCATCGTCGTTAATTTGAAAACTCACTAACGCTAAACCTGGGTACACACCAAGCCTACAGTAAAAACAACTAGTGCCAGCCAAGGCCAACAAACGATCAGCCCCTCGATTGTGCGAATTAGTGCTGGGACACACTGGCACGACTGGAGGTGACATGCCGCCCAATCAGAGAGTCACTTTCACTAACTAGCGCCGATGGCAATTCAACATGCTCAGCTGACCGAGGTGCTGTTCAGTGGTGCTGCTCGCACCAGTATGACAGGAGTCACTGGCTCTCATCAACAGCTCGACAACTTTCGACAGCTTCCGATTGGCCGAGAAAAAGCTTGGTGTGTTCCAGGCACTGCACTGTTAGCCAGGCGTTACTTTGAAGTTACCTGCTGTTTTATAATAGCATATTGATTTACTACTGTGATTCATCTAGCTGTCATTATGTGTGTGGCTATAGGAAATCTGTCAACGCCCTTCTGACAAATCAAATCTGAAACTTCAACAGTGCCGTGGTATAATTACTTTTATCGGCAACTTTTGAATAGCTTATACATCATAGGGGGTATATGTTTAACTCGGGTCGCGACAGACGACCGCAGGAGCGGCAGCCCCCGCATACCTGCACCAGCATGAGGGTCTTGCTGTCCCCGCTCAGCGAGTCCTGCAGCAGGTAGGTGAGGCGGGAGTTGCGGAAGGGGATATGCGGCTGCTTGGCGCGCAGGGCGTGGATGACGTCCCCCAGGGCGGACAGGGATTTGTTGATGCACTGGGCCTCCCGTAGTCGGCTGCCTTCGGCGCCCGACTTGGCGATGCGCTCTGACCCAGCCAGGTCCACAAGGTTCAGCTTTCCTGCAGGGGAGGGGAAAACATCTGCTATGTCTCATGGGGGCGGGACAACACACCCCAGCATAAAAGCCTTTTAACCAATCACTGTCAAGGCTTACTTCAGGTTATTTCTCCCATTTTCACAGAGATTGCATCTTTTAGGACACTTAAAAGGATTTGTTAAGTACAAAATCAAGCAATATAAGTAAACGAAACACTGGAATAACATTCTAGAATTAGTGACTAACAGTGATAATCCATGATATCTCCCCCTTTATTAACCCCCTTTATTTGTATTTTCCTGCATTTTTGAAATGCTCAAATATTTACATATAATGTATACAGGGTTTGAGTCCACAGGGGTGTTGGCCTCAGCTGAAAGCTGATTGGTCCCTGGAGTGCCCCTTCCCTTTTCACTCGCCGATTCAAAACATATCATTGGCTAATAAGGTTGGCCCCTCCCATGGCACCACCTTAAACAACCGAGAATTGCCCCTGTGTTTCTAGGTCAGCGCTCTTCAAATCTGGACCTCGATTCCAAATCCGGGCCTAGTTTTCAGTTCTCCTGGGTAGTTAGTTTAATGATCGCTGATTCTGATTGGCTACAGAGGCTTCACATCTGGCTATCTGGTAAAGGAAGGCTGGAAAATCAGCAGTGCTCGGCTTGTGAGGACCGTGATTTGAACAGCCCTGTTCTAGGTACCGTAACCTATTGGGACTCCAAAGGAAAAAAAACTCTCCAAGTAGGATCTAAACAGTGGTCACTACTGAGAATCTAGGAGGCTAATCAGTTACAGAGGGTATGGTGACAGAAGGTCACCTGGGACGCAGATTCGGTGCTCATGCTCTGACCTGCTGTGCGATGACCAGTGGTGGTGTTGAAGCCAATGACGGTGATGATGAGCAGAGCGTGAGAACGGGAACTGTGTTCATTCAGGTTGGTGCAGGCTGTCGCCCGATTCACATGCCCAAGTTCAAAAATCTACGAGGCAAGGAGGAGTTAGCACCTTTGAGGGCAGTTCTAGAAAAAATCCCGTGTAAACACTTCTGCGTGGGTTTCATAGACTTTGCTCACACTACAGGACTATAAAATATATTATTAAAAAAATTTATAGTAACTGGTGTTCCAATGAAAGTAAAGATTCATTGCGGCCACTCTAAAACTTTATGCTCCAACATGGAGAGAGAAACGCCACAATCCAGGCTTTTGTTAGGCTAAGTCAGATAAGGATTTTGTCTTCTTTCCTCAAACACGTTCCGCAAGATCCCTGGTTACAAAAGTGCATGTCTCAGGGTGTTTGTCACATTAAGTCATCCCGGTGAAGGAGGTCAAAATTTGCCTTATTTTGTCTGGGATGAAACCACACCCTACAGAAACAATGATGTAAATCTGGTGTGAGACAAAGTTTCAGGCATGGCCAGCCCAACACATAAGAGAACAAAGTGGTTGCTTAGGACCCAGTGGCCACCAGGGGGCTCCCCATCTGATCAGCCTGTGATGTGTGTATGTTCAGGCAAGAAGCTTTGTTTAGGCCCCCAAAAACGGGGTGGGCTGGTCCTGGATTCAGGTGTACACCCACCTTGTTAATATCCTCTACACTCTGCACGGTAATTTCCGTCAGTCCAGGCACGTACAGCTGACCACTGCCATCTGGGCATATCTTAATATCCAGCTTTTCACTGGGATCGTCTCCTAGTAGGTTCCTGAGAAGAAATGCCACATTTTATAAGCTGCATCACAAACTAATGAAGGTTCTGGAAGAGATCTAACATTGGGCACTATGGTCTAATCTTCATTTTCAGAGGCCCTTCTGTGCCGTTCATGCATAACACACACAATATATCAGTTTCCAGGTACAGGTGTTTGCAGTTCATTTTCCAGTTTTCATGCTAGTGGAAAATTCCACAAGATAAGGGAACTTTGCTCTGTACTTAACATTCATCCTCTATTATGGTTTGTTGAACCTAATTAACTGACGCAATTATAATAACTATGTTAGAAAAAGTCATACATTGGTGTTACAACCACAGGAGAATGAATGTGTTAGCCTAACCAAAGCTACGCTCGCTAATGCTAGCTGTTGTACGACAGAGCTTCACTAAAGCTGGATGTGTACAAGTCGCTTATGAGCCAGATGGCCAAGCCCAGACAATAATAATCCATCTTAAACTCAACTAAATAAGACATCATAGGTTATGTAACAATGCTGATGACAGCATTAGTGTACAAACTGCTTACACCATGTAGTGACTGGTCTGGTCTGCTTACACCATGCAGTGAGTGGTCTGGTCTGCTTACATCATGACGCTAGAGGTCTGGTCTGCTTACACCATGCAGTGAGTGGTCTGGACTGCTTACACCATGCAGTGAGTGGTCCGGTTTGCTTACACCACGCAGTGAGTGGTCTGGTCTGCTTACACCACGCAGTGAGTGGTCTGGTCTGCTTAAACCATGACGCTAGAGGTCTGGACTGCTTACACCATGCAGTGAGTGGTCTGGTCTGCTTACACCATGCAGTGAGTGGTCTGGTCTGCTTACACCATGATGCTAGAGGTCTGGACTGCTTACACCATGCAGTGAGTGGTCTGGTCTGCTTACATCATGCAGTGAGTGGTCTGGTCTGCTTACACCATGACGCTAGAGGTCTGGTCATACTGTGATGTCTGCTTCACTAGCACTTAGCAGGAGCTTTCACTGCAACCAATGACAAGCAGCCCCCAAAAAGCTGAGGGAAATAGCCAGACCACCCTTATCTTTCCAGCCTATGATACGAGCAATTCAGAACTTTATTTAAAATCTATAAAAACAAAACTTTATTCTCACCGAAGTATCTCGTTGTAGATCTCTGCCATGCTGACAGTGATGTTAAAGCGCCAATCTGGAGCCTTCTCTGATATTTCCGAGAAGAGCAACCGTAGTGCACGTTGGTTAATGCCTGGGTTGTTCTCCACTCCCTTGGACAAGGGGGGGGGGGGGGGGTCAAAAAAGGCAGTGACTGATTAAAATCCAT
>JAODJW010000019.1:23132742-23186593 GCA_026777045.1 Hyperopisus bebe
CCCTTGGACAAGGGGGGGGGGGGGGGTTCAAAAAAGGCAGTGACTGATTAAAATCCATATGAATAACACTTCCGGGGGCAGTTGATGTTGAGCGGGACATTGATTACCTCCATGGTGTACGTCTTCCCTGAGCCTGTCTGTCCATAGGCAAAAATGCACACGTTGTAGCCATCGATACAGGAGGTTATCAGAGACTGAACTTCCCGGAAAACCTGGTCATTCAGAAGAGAGTAACGTTCATTTAACATGTTTCCAATTAAATACACTGAGCAATGTTGAGGCTAATTGGAGTTACTGAATTGCCCATAGGTGTGCATGTGTGAGTGAATGGTGTGTGAGTGTGCCCTGCGATGGGCTGGCCCCCCAACCTGGGTTGGTTCTCGCCTCGTGCTTGTAGCTTCCGGGATAGACTCTGGACCCCCCGCGACCCAGAAGGATAAGCGGTTTGGAAAATGGATGGATGGAAGACTCAGAAGGAACTGCTGCATTCAAGACTCACCTCCTCCTGAGTGGCTTCAGGCGGGAAAACTTTGTCTAGCTCAAACATTAGTGGTTTTCCCTTATTGGACAACTGCAGGACAGCATCATCATTGGGGTCAAAGGTTACTACGTTCTTGTCTTCATTTAGCTCCGCTTGGCTCACAGGCCGAACTCGGCACAATACACGGATGTTTCCTGGGAAATCAGCGTGGGTGGAGTTAGAGTGAGGTTCCTGACACATACTCCCAAAAAGGTGTTTAACAGCATCCGTCTATTCCAGGGCAATTCAACTAAATTAGAATAACAGCAACGACTGGATAAGATGCTGCAATTGAAGGACCCAGAGTTCCCTGCAGAGCTGGTTACTTTGTGCCTTTTCAAAAATGTGAGTTTTAAGATTACTGGCAACATAAAATAGTGGCCCAGACAGTGGTCCACCTTTGGGACCACATTGGGACTAGAGACAGCCAGTTGGTGACCACTGCTCTACACTGCCCTGGTTCCTACCTTTGAGTCGGACAAGCTCGTTGTGGTACTTCTTCCGTAAGTTCATCTCCCTCTTGTACTTTCGCAGTAGCTCCTGGTTCGCAGCGTTGACCTCCTCGATCACCTGGCTGATCTACAGGACCAAGGCTGGGGATTAGCAGGCCTCAGAGTTATATGAACGTGCAGGAGCACCTTGGGCAGCCTCACCTCCGTTTTGGCTTCTGCTATGGCTTTCTTCAGCATTAAGGGGAAGTCCAGCACCTGCCTCTTGAGACAGTTGTAGTCGCAGGTGAGCGTGCGAAGAGCTGGCTGTAGGGTAAGCAGCTTCATCCGTACGCCTAGGCGGGCAGTCGGCAGTGTTCACATGTTATAGGTGCTACTATAGACAGGAAACTCACAGATATGTACGTGTTTGGGACTGACCTGCCAGGTTCTCGTGCACAGCCTTCATCTCACTTTCAGCTCTGATGAAGGCCTCCTCGATTATGCGGTTCTTCTCCTCCTCCAGTGTCTGCAACTCCGCCTCCAGCTGGCCCTGGGCCCGCTCCATCTCGCCCTCATATGCCAGTATCTGGCGGCAGAGGCACCACACAACATGAGGACTAACCACACAGTCTGGGGCTCCTCTCACCTCAACCCTGCACCACCCATCTAGAATGAAATATTGATCCATTTTCTGTTTTTCTCTTCCTCTGGGTGGCTTTTGTTGATGCTGATTCTTCATCCTTGAGTCAGCTCCTTACACCAAATCTCTTAGATATTTTGTTTGTAGGTGTTGATTTTTGGGGCGGTACGGAAAATATTCCGTTCTGGAGTGCAGAGTTGAAAAAAGCAGTGAGATGGGTAGTAAGTGGGGTTCTAGGCTCAGCTAAGTTCAAGGCAGTGGTTCGGTTCCATCAGTCTACATCGGGAAGTTTGAGGTGCAGGCACTGTATCTGCAGGGCAGTGGGATTCAGGAGAAGCACTAAGGATGGCAACACATATGAAGTACAGCTTTGGGGTCCACAGAGCAGTAGACTCAACGAGAGACCAATATTTTTCATCATTCAAAGTTCAAAGCAAAGCAGTATCCTTAAGTGTACCTGAGCATGTAGTTCTTCTTTGGATCTTCTTCAACACAAGAATTATTCTGTGGGTGTCACATGAGTCCAATGTCCATCAAAGCATATTTTTTTATTTTGCTTTTGTTCAAAGCAATGTGAAAGTGAGGATCAGACAGCAGGATCTCCAGAGCAATTGGGGTTAAGGGCTCAAGGACCCAACAGCATAACTCTGCCAGTCATGGGATTTGAGCCAGCAACCTTCCAGTCACCGGCATAGAGTCCTAACCCGCAGAGCCACACACCAAAGCCTTCTCATTGTAAGCCTTGCTCCGCTTCTATTTATCTTTGACCCCTAAGCATTAAAATAAAAGGCCAACCTTTGACAACCTACGAATGATCTCTCCATTGCCCCGCCCCATGGCCTTAGAAATAAGGCGGCACAGTCGGCTCCGATCCTTCCCCAGCTGGAACGCAAGGGAAGAGAGCGATTAAGCAGAAGCTCCAGAGGCTACACGCTGTTACTGAGGTATTAGTGGGACACAGCAGGGGGCTGATTCCACAAGAAAAATGCCCCTAAAAAAGGCTGCAATATAAAAGTGTAATAAATGGATCCATTCTATCCTTGGAAGAATTTTGTTCAGGGTGAATCTAAGTGCTTCTGGTAATTTAGGAAGATTTTCAGCATGTGGCTGGTTTCGGGGAAAACTATTAATTGGGTCACAGTGTCACAGAAATAGAGGAAACCAAAGGGACCAGCAGACACAATGTGGTGTCTTAGAAGCTTATGCTGCAGATCTGATGTGTATTCTATAAAAAACCATACATCCAAATTTAAGCTGAGAACGGAACCCATAATACAGCAATTCATTTGCTGGATCCCTGCTGGATCCATTTACATTCCTTCATGGTCAATTAAGTGCCACCACGCTACAGTGAGATCAGTGCAGCCAGCGATGCAGGGCTAGCGAGCCGTAGCATGCAGATGTGCCGCATACCTGTATGCGCAGCTGGCTGCCTGTCCTCTGCGACTCCTGCAGCTGCTGCTCCAGCTCGTAGAGGAGGCGCCTCTGTGCCGACAGCTGCTCCTGCAGAGCCTGGTTCCGGGCCTGTGCCTCCGACAGCGCCTTCTTAGCCTGGGCTGACTCTACCTCTACGGTCTTAGTGACGTACTGTTGGAGAGAGGGGAGACGCGGGTCGGCTTGATTCAAGTTCTGTTGTATGAATATATAGGATTTTGTACATAAATAATACTAAGTATTTGGGAGTTGGAGGCCCTTTTGGATCTTCTCATCTCTGATTGGTTCAAAGGGTCTTTTATCCCCTCACCCTTATCTGAGGGGGCGGAGCTGCCTGTTTGGACAGGGCCTGCTGGCATTCCTTCAGCTGGACGCCCAGAGTCCACTCCACCTCCTCGCGAGCCCGCAGTGCCTCCTCAAGCTGGTGCTGCTGCTCCGCCACCTGGGTCTCCCTCTCCTGCAGCCTCCTCTCCAGCTCTGCCAGCCAGCCGTGCCTTTGCTGGGCCTCCTGGTCTCGCCGTGCCACCTCAGCCCGCAGCGACTCCGCATCCTGCCGCATGTCAGTCGCCAAACGAGGATGTCGAATATTATGAAAGATGCCCATGTGCACAAAATTAGTCAAACATAAACTTTCTGCGTAAAAGAAATGATAGTATATTTGCCTTTTGCACAAGTACTTCTCTATTTGAGACATACACACACATTCACAGAGAGTGAATCTTGGGGTCAGAGCAAATGGTCGACCTTTTATTCAGCACCCCAGGAACAATCAGAGAGCAAAGGGCCTTGTTCAAGGGCTCCCTGAAGATGCGACCATTCTGCTGAGCAAGGGATTCAAACCCATGACCTCCTGATCACAGGCACAGAGGCCTAACCCACCAAGCCACACACACAACCCCGCACAAGCAGCCTTCTCACATTAGTTACTTGCACCCAGAGCTGGTTTCCTGTTAGACCCCAGGCTGGGCCCTGACCTGACTGTGTGGGCAGTTTATGCAGGCAGACTGAGGCCCTACAGCATCAGGCAGTGACACTGCACAGGCGCTCAGCTCTTGTTTGAGCCTCTCGTTCTCAGACACCAAGATCTCAAGGTGTTTCTCCAGGTCTGTTGCACCCTAGAGAGAACAGTATAAAACCTTGAATCAGACACAGATACCACTGTTAGGTTGTCACACTTTAAAGAGGGACCATAGAGCACAAATTGAAAGCAGACCAACTTCACAAATCTATTATTATTTATTATTATACATTTTTAAATGAGGAATCAAAAATGCATCCATTGAGATTTGCCCGAAGGTGAGAAACGTCGTTCCTCTCATTCACCCACCAGCTCAGAGCGCAGTCTGACCACTTCCTGGGACTGATCCAACAACTTCACCTTCAGGTCCTCCACCTTTTACAAGAACATTGAATAGCAGACCCTCAGCTGGTGTTAACTAACTGAATAACCGATGCTAAATAACTGAATAATTCATTGTGCAACCTTCGCTATATATAACATCTGCATTTCCATGGAAATGCATCTTCAGCGCAGGTGCACTTTCCTAGGCATAATGCACCTGTTTGCAGAGGCTGCTTATAAGAGTCTCCTGGTCCTTCTCCTGACCGCGCAGTCGGCCCGGTGTGCCGTGCCCCTCCACTGGCAGCGGTGACGTCTCCCTCTCTGGGCTCTGGGGTATCTGGGTTGAGCAGCTTCCCAAACAGGGGTGCCTGAAATCTGCAGACATTGTACATTGTACGGGCGTACTGGCACATGGAGGCAGAGAGCTGAGAGGGACTCTCCAGCGTAACGTTGGATAATCTCAGGAAACATGGAATCACACATACAAGAGCCACTTAGGGGCGGGGCCCCAGAGTCACTTAGGGGCGGGGCCCCAGAGCCACTTGGGGGCGGGGCCCCAGCCACAGCTCGGACACCTCACCAGAAGGCTCGGCCGCACTCGGGGTCTCCTGCTCTTGTGCCGCGGCCTGCTGGTGGAGGACGCCGTTCAGAGCGTCAGGCAGATGCTGCTCCTGACTCTGGCACGTGTGCTGTAGCTGCAGCGTCCTGCTGGAGTCCTCGCTGTGCAGGCGCGCCTGGAACCGGCACACCTTGTCCTGCAGGGCCTGTGGGGTCAGAGCACAATGGGGCACAATGGGGAGGCGACCTCATGAAAGCCAGGCGAGGTTACAGGGAGAATGTACACTGAGGTGAGGAGAACAGTTCATGGGCAGATGGAACCTTAAGATGCCGTTCTGTGGGATTAAAGGAGGCTGCATACATGTGTGCAACTGCTGTGAATTGGCCATTAGACACAGGAGTGGCTCTAAAACATGGAAACGATCTCCAGCTAATACACCTCAGCACTGTTATAAAATATACAGCAATAAACTATAGGCTAGCGCTTCCCATCCCATCCTCAGGGATTGCATAGTCAGTCCACTTTTTTGCTCCCTCCCATCTCCCAACGCATCCGGACCACGTATTCAGTGTTCTTGATTGGCTAGGAACTGGAAGGGAGCAAAAATCTGGATTGGAGGTCCTGGAGGACTGGGTTGGGTAACTGTCATACGTCACCGTTTCTCAACTGGCCGTTTGTGACCCATGGGACCATTTTCATCACGTGTGGTTAAAAGACTGTTTTGGTAATATTCTTTGATACTTTTTATAATGTTAGACTTTTTTTGTTTTTTTTAACAGTTCATGAAAGCATAGTGCTACTGTCACTGCTATTCACTGCCACTGCACGATTTTTTATTAAACAAATCTGGCTCAAAAGCAACAGGACCAAGTGACCGTCCTGCAGAAAGTATGACTATTAAAAGGTGAGACATCACTCCAGTCGAGTATGAAATGTGAAATAACAGACATGCCTGCCTACGCTGAAGCAGCACCATTATAATGTAACAGTAAACAGTACCTGTAAGTGTAGTATGCAATGTAAAGGGGCCCATCTACAAACACTCATCACCATATGACATGCAGACCCCACATCCCATACTTGTACATACGGCTGCATCCCATATCTCTGATCAGTTCATTCACTTCAAGTTCTATTCATGACGATCTACACAATTTCTTAGTGTTCTTTAGAATTTGTGGTTGTATCCAATACAGCTCCCATTCATTTACTTCATACACTGGTACAGTAAAAGGCGTTATGCATTACTGTATACATAGTGAACTGTATAAAGTTTACCCAGAACAAATGCAGTTCAAGTGTGACCACAGAACAAAAGATTCTGGGTCTCCAACTTGGTAATGCGATTATGAAAGTAGGCCAAAGACTAGCTTAATACCCTGAGTAGGGTCACACTGCCTGAAAAATGGAGGGGCAATAGAGACAAGAAAGAGAGTGAGTGTGTGTATGTGAGAGAGAGAGAGAGAGAGACAGACAGATGACTCACTTGTATGAGCAGTTGCTGATCACCTGTCTCACTAGAGCTTGTGAGGTCAGAGGTCACAGGGTGGCATGATGGGAAGGCGGAAGACTGGAAGGGTCTGTCCTTACTGCTGCTCATCAGTAAATTCACCGAGCTTGCTGTGGAAATCAGAAAACCAGGCCATCAGCTCTCTCACATGCACAGAATAAGCTGCTACTGAACTCCATAACTGACTTCATGGAACTATTTCTGCAAGTAGAAAAATTCATGAATGCTTCGGCAAAAACACATATATAGGCATTAAAATGCAGAGTTACAGGAAGTCTGGCCTCACATCACAAAAACAAATAGAAACACAGTGGTGTGTGTGTGTTTCTTCTGAAGAAGAACTAATTCATATATCATCTGAATGTGAAGCACAGTAGTGAATCATAAATGAAAGCCTTGATGTTAGCAAATGCCAGTTACTCCGACTCTAAAGTCTGCAGCGTGTTTCAGCTCATTCTTAAACCAACATAAGGATTTGTACGCAGCATTACTGAAATCACAGGCACTTTCACAAGAGTCCACTGAAATCCAAGGAAACGGAGATAGAATTCATGCATGTTCTTGATTGTTTTAATGAGTAACATATTAAAATGAAAGCTGAGATGGACTGTGTTAGTTTAAGCTCCTCTTATCATGCACCAGCACTGACTGTTACATGAATAGGGGTCCTTGTTCTGTGAACAAGAGAATTTTATCACTGTGAGAAGTCTTGCAGTGACTCCACATCCCCCAAATGTTTCAGCTTCGCGATCATTTGACAAGTTTGTCCGAAATAAAAGCATGTAAACAATTTCTAAATGGTACAGTGAGCAAAAAAAAGCTGTATACAAGTTCTGGCCAGGGAATAACCCTGAGAAAGAGGCTTGTAATGCTGACTGTGGGCTAATCCCTCTACATACATACTCAATGAAAGCATGACCTACACAGAGAATGTGTCCTTCAATCATTCAGATTCAGCCAGCGTCAGAGATCAAATTTACTGTACCTCTGTACCAGTAAATCATGCCGCTCCCTTCATGTCCAGATCAAAGAGTTCTGTCTGACTCTCTCTCTCCCTGTTTTTCTCTTCAATCTGAAGGAGGTGCTTTTCTTAACGCTCTGAAAAATGTGGCCACACAGGTTTTTACCCTTGCATGTGACACTCACCATCCAATGAGATTTCTTTCTTCCACAGCTCTGGCAAGCAAGGAGACTGACCAGGGTTCCAGCTTCTTCGTGCGGTGAACATGACCGCTGGGTTAAGGATTGTGCAAGGCCACTGTGGTGGCTAAATTAAGAAAAAAAAAACAATGCAATACATATATTCAGTTAGATGATAGCATGTGTCCTTAAAGCACCAAATACCGAACACACTCGTTGTAACCTGCCTACCTACTGCACTTAGATTACAGCTCACAATGATAGAAAGCAGCTGCCACTCATCTTAAGATAATGACCTATAGTATGTCACAGGTTTTTAATGACCTATAAAATGTCACAGGTCTTTCCATGCTTTGAAGGATGTTCTCCACAAGGGGGTGCTATTAAAAAAAAAATCATCCAAGACCTTACTTAAAGTACGATATAAGACTGTAATATTTCCCTCCCAAATGTAAACGGTCTGGAACAAAATTTACAAAACAGAAAAAAATAACAAAGGATGACATCATAAAAGCGCAGGTAATTAGGTAACTTCCTGTTTTATGCGTCCATAGTTTATTACTGTATAATAAAAGGATGGCAGCAGCTCAGATAAAAGGACCTAAACTGTCAAACTGATCAAACACATTGGTCATACCCATTACTTACAATTATACACGACGTGAACTAAAATGCACGAATGCAGTTCAGTTTCTGCATCTGGTTATTGCTAATTTATTCTGAAGTATGCATATCTGCAAATAAATAGGTATGAAATATACAGCGTGCAAATGGATTTGTACATTAAAAATGGGTCCCTTGAGGCGTGGTCTGTATAGACCATGGCTGAAACAGCAAATCATATTTATTGGAATATAATGTGATTTTGATGGCAGCACAGTGGGTAGCACTGTTTCACACCTCCAGGACTGGGGGGTTTTTATGGGTATGCAATTTGCATGGTCTCCCTGTGGTGTACAGATTTCTTCTAGGGACTCTGGTTTCCTCCAACTGACCAAACACCAGGTGAATCTGAGTTCTCTAGAATTGCCTGTAGTGTGAGGTCATGTGTGTAACTCTGACGGACTGTCGATCGCGTCCTACTGCCGCTGCCTTATCCTATGCTGTCGGGGATGGGGCCCTTCTCTCTCCCCACCTCACAGCCTGGCATTTGATAAATGCTTGAAAGATGGATGGATGATCTGATCTTTAGAGCACATACCTTATCTAGCAAGCTAAAATATATTCCCCAAAATAACCCATCCCCAACATCACCGTTATTTACTGAAATGATGTCAAGTGAAATAATTTACTCTCTGTTATCATAAAAGTGTTCTCACAGTCGTATGAGCCTCGTAAACATTCAGTTGCTTAACGAACTCTGTAATCGAATGGGCTTACAACTTTGCCTCAAGGCTACCACATCTGGCCGCCACGTGGAACTACAAGCAACAATCTTCAGATTACAAGTCTGTTTACATCTAAGTGTAGTTTGCTGGCCAACAATTCAACGACAATACTACGTTAATTTTTATGACAAAGCTGGACACAAGCAAGGCTAAGAGGAATTCAGCCGACAACAGTGAAGTTAGTCGGACACTGAACCAGGTCAGTATTTCATTTATTGCATTTATTTATTTAGCAAACACTCTTGTCCAAAGAAATACACAAGTGAGGCAAATATCACAACACAAGCGTACAGCCGTCAATAAGCCAACTGGTACAAACTCTACTGCTGCCGTCTTATTTGAAGCCAAAGCAGGAGCCTGACACGCTGCTGCAGTACCTTAACGTGCTGGCCCGCGTGATCCCTTGTGGCAGCGCGCTCCAGCCAGTGGGCGCGCCTCTCCTGCTCACAGTCGGACCAGGTCTTCTGGAGGACGGAGCACACCCAGCCCAGCATCCTGACCTCCTTCCCAGACCCCTCGCCCAAGCCGGGCCCTCAGAATCACAGGCGTGTGCCTCCTTGCACAGTCCGCCTTGCTTACCGACTACCTACCCTCACCCTACTAACTGCACTCAGACTTAGCGCACATCTGAGGAGCTCTTCTCCCATAATCCTTTAAGCTTTCAAGCAGATGGTTTTTTTTTTTGGTTGCTGCAGCATCCATTTAGTATTGCTAAAATATCACACGACAACATAAGTATCAGTATGTTTGTTCAAACACCATATTATGAATGCAGACAATCATGACGACGGCTTCGACATAAACATCTGTTTTAAGACATTTGAGTATTGTATTTAAAGCATTTCATTAGTTATTAAAAACATAAGTGCTATTCTACTACCCTTTGTTGGCAGCACACAGACTGTGTACTAACAGAGCAAAATGGAGACTACAGGACAGACCACACATAACAGCTTCATGACATCAGCACTTCAGTGTTTTTCAAGGTGACATTAGGGGACGCCTTGTGGGACCCATGGGGGTGTTAAGGGGACAGAGGCGCATCCTTGGCATTGAGGGACCAGTTAATTGCTGCATTTCAGTTGAGAGTTTAACTCACCATGTCGACAGCAAACATAACACACTCCCCCCACCTGACCACACTATGGCTTCATGTCCATAGGAGCACCATCTACCTCTGCAACTTAACAAAGGAATTCCCGGGGGGGTTACATATTCAGACAAAGACCTGTTAGATGGAGGACCTCCTCCAATCACAAAAAACTCCCACTCAGAAAAAGAGGAGGAACCTGGAGATCCTGAAATAGTATTTCAGGCAGTGAGGATGACTTACGAAGACGATTAATTACGCACTTATAAATCCATATTCCACACCATGCTGCATACCAGACTGCCAAATTTCAGCAATGACCTAAGCTATTATACGTTGCATATTAATATTTTCGACACCATACAAATTGGAGGGGGCTCTTAGTAAAAACCCGGCCCCTAGCTGTACAGTAGTAGAAACTAGATCACATCCTCCCACTCGCTGCTCGGCAGCTCACGGCGCGTGTGCATCTCATTAGCCCATTTCCGTTATCTGCCGCCGTGCAGCTCCCCCAAGACGATCCTGCGCAGATTAACGTCCATTCTTAAGGGCACTGCAGCTGCACGCGCACACCCCGTCCACGCGCCAAGCCCCTTCGCGCTTATACCTTATTTGGTTGCGGGAAGCTGCTGTGTTTGTCGCGTGGCTCTGCATGCGCCCGTCGGCACAGCAGGATGCGGGAGCGCAGGGATACGGAGGCATAAGGCAGGAGCTGGGGCTGACAGAAAGCGGCTCCGGGAAGCTGCCAGGCTGCGGGCTTTGGGAAGCCAAACGGTAACCGGTAGCGCGCGATTCTCTTAATGATTTGGGAGTGCTATGTGTGACAGAGAATGAACGTAAATTTGTCTGGAGTCTGGCATTACGTTCATCTATTCCAAGCTTATACTAACAAAGCACTTTGTTAACTGACAAAAAATTTACACAGGACAGTTCCCAGTAGGCGAAAACTGAGTCACTGCCCCCTTATTTTGTTGTTCCCATTTTTTTAATAACCTGTCTACATAGAGTAATAATCGTAACAGAGAGAAATCGCGCTGAAAAAGTTAATCGTATTTGGAATCAGCAAGGCATTTCCTTTTTCCGACAAGTACCGTGTCATTATACACACACATAACCATGAATAAATTATGCGCGTAAAAAGGGGCTTTTTAACACCGAGTAGATTCCATAAGCTCAACCATGTTTCACCAGAAGACTGAGTTCCGCCGACTGCCTCTACATCTTTTGTCTGTGGGATGGCAGTGCACATCGCCCTGCTTCAGCGGTCAGTATCAGTCATCTCCTCTTTTACAGAGGCACGTGCCCACAAAAGGCACCCTCCACACACGCGGCTGTGCGATCGCACTGCTCTGTTGCTACCCGATCGTGTTAAGTGTCTTATTATTTTCCCAAAATCCAGTCTGACGAGTCACCCCAGTTAGAGATATCGTTACTCTTGAATGACAGGCGCGTAAGAATAAACAAAGATTTTTTCTTGCGCTCTAGATAACCACAAAAATAAAATCCAAAACTAAATAGTATCTCATATGTAGTGATCTTTGAAAGCAATAAATGTTCACAAATTCCAATGTACTGTAGGTGTGTAGAGCAACACTAGAGAAATATGTGTGGATGCACTGGCACAGAGAATCAAAGAAAAGGCAAACTGAGGATGCAGTGGGTCATAATGAGCTAAACAGTGCAGGATAATACGATGCAGGATGCAGACGACACCGTCTGGTGCCAGTTACCATGCTGCCTCTGCCTGCCCGCGCCCAACTCACCTCCCTGCCTGCAGCGTGGCTTGCCCGGCCATGCGGTCATCTTCGGGCTGTCCCGCCTGCTCTCGGAAAAGGCGCTCACGCCCGCTCACATGTGCACCATGGACCGTACCCTTCGCGACGCCCAGCTAGCCCTTCGCCCGCTCCTTCCTGGATGCTCTGCTTCCTTCCTGTTACTTGGTAACAGCAAGCTGACGCCGTAGCCCTCCTTGGGAACAAATACACCTCCCCAATTCTGGCACCCCCTCCCTTCAGACCCCAGAGACCCCCCTAAAGCTCAGAATGAATATTTCATCTGCAAATGAGAGTAAGTTGCTCTTCTCCTCTCTTCTTCCCTTGCCTGAAATTTGTGACAAAGAGAGCAGTGTGAGGAGAATGAGGAGGGCTCCTCTGTCATCCACAAAGCCCTCCCTGTTTGGTGGTTCTGTGACACAGACCCCTCTATCATACACTTATATACACCATATAACTCACTCGAACACCATTAACCACATGAACGCTCAGGACTGCTCTGAATTAACACTCCAGCCTTCGACATCAATGCTGTCCGTTAACAGGCAATTAAACTGCACAGCGGCATGCTGATCAGCACCATCCATCAAGGGCATAAACCTGCTCTCAGCATTTAGGCTCGTGCCCACGAGGCACTAAGCTGCCCACGTCTCTGTCTAAACACGTGCAACAAAGAATCCTGACAGGGCAGGCACTGCACAGCATGTTGGGAAATTTTGGGTTTTGATGATGAAGTTGTAAATATATAGTCCTGTGTTCGGAATTATATTAGAAGAGGAGGATCAGAGTTATGAACACGACAAATATTATTATGCCCGATCACTCACATACAAAGAGGGGAGTGGCCACTGCCACCACCAAGCCAATGAGGCAAGAGCTCATGAATTATTAATCAGGTGCAGACTCAGCAAATAACTACTGGAGAACTAGACAGTTGTACCAACTGTTATGATGACTAGTAAAATGCCACCTATATGGGGATTTTATCATAAAATTGCCACCGCAAATGTAGTGAGACATGAGCACACACTGGCTCAGTTAAGATCTCTCTATGCATGGCGTACATGTGAACAGTCATGTGACTGCCGTCCGACTTAAAAGCCACGCAGAACCGCTCCGGGGTCCGAGCTTTGAGTTCATTACACAAGAGCTAATCCCTCGCAGGTTATTTCAGTGGCTGGCCAGCAGATTTAAGCATCACCAAATTAAAAGGGCTTGAGTGGTGATCTTTAGCCCCCTCGCATGGAAAATTCAGTCTGCTTTGGGACCAAAAGACTCAAGGCCACGAGAAAGAATGGATGGAGACCATACAAGAAGCGCTAATGTACCATTTAAGCCATTATAGTTTTGACTGCGGGCTTCCAGGTTTGCCATTCTGAAGCTACACTGGAAACTTCTAGCCAGCCTTCAGAGGAACTATCAATACAAACTTCCAGAAATCCTCCCAAAATGAAGGTCACACAATCATCACATTAAAGTGTCATTAATCTTTAATATCTGCCAAACGTACTCTAACCAATTAAACATAAATGCATCATAAATGAAAAATTGTGTCAGGGAGAAAGTTTGCAAAGGGAAAGGGGATTTGTCCAGATAACAAGAGGGATGGATCAGAACCAGCAGAACATCTTAGATGTGATATCTTTGATATACAGCTCGCCATCTCAGCAGCCAGCACATTATTCCCTTACAGTTATCAAAGGGCCTTCAAGCATGTATTTTACTTTAGATATATTTGTTTCTTATGTACAGAACTTCTTTAGATACAAATTCAAGAAGAGAGATGGGGACGTCTCACCTGTGCCTTTCTTTTGCAATCGGCCCCACACTGATCTATTCTGCCTGTCCTGGTGATTCTGATCGTTTAGTAACAGAGGGCTGAACCTACAGCCATAGTCCATCTCAGGAGTTCTTTGGACCCGGAAAGCACCTCTCCCCCTCTTCTTGGGGTCTGTGCCTGTCCTTGATGGGGGCTGTACACCAGCAGAACCAGCAGTGCTCAAAGCATGCAATAGCTGCAGGGAGCTACCGTGTTTAATTCTGCAAAGTGGCAACACTCTGTCTTTGTCTGCTGCACAGCTCCCGGGTGAACAGGCAGGTTGTTGGAACCCAGGTATCATTTACACAGTAACCAGCCATTTCTGGCTCCTTCAGTGGTCTGCAAAATGACCAGCAACTGCCCATGAAAATCGCACCAGCCGACTTCCTATCCAAATTCCCAACAAACGCAACCTCTCCCTCTGCAGCAAGGGTACTGTATGCCTGGTGAACTTCCAGTCCCAGAACTTCCAGTTGTTGACATTCCAAAAAGAAAAGCAGTCCACCAATTGAGGGAGAGCTCAGAGGAATTTCAATGCAATAAAGTGTCCAGAGGTTGAAGGATTTTGGTCTTGTAGGTGATGTACAGAATTCATTAGACACCATATCCGAATTCAAATCAGAACCCATTTTAACCTTGCTACACTCTGACCATCTTCAGAAGCAGCCCACTGGTCTCCTGATGTTTATTGCATATTAATAAAGCAGGAGGGGATCTGCTTCCTCCCAATGATCAGAGTGTCTGTCAAGATAGTAGAAATCACCCAGGATGGCGCCGTCTGGACAGGGATAATGAAATACAATAATCTGCATTTGAAAGACCCCCCTCATACACACACAGACAAACACTGTAGCTTTGCCTTGTCTGAACAGCAACATGACATGCAAAATCTGCACCGTGATTGGCCACTTGGTGGGATGACCTCATTCCCCAATGACCTAGACTGGCAGGGCAACACAGCACTTCCACATAGACAGCGCGCGATCCCACTGGGAGCCTTCCATTACACGCATTGAGCCTCACGGGCACAGCTGTGACTTTTCAATGCAAACCACCCCCCCCCCCCCACCACTCTCCACCCCAACGTTCTTTTACAGAAAGTGCACTTGACTTGCTCTGCGCCAAACCAGTTCATCTGTATCCTCCTTTATACACACATCCTTGTTTTTTCAAGAACAAAAGGGATCTTTCCGACGGACTGATTAAATTGAAAACGAGGATGTGAGCCAATGTGTATCGCCTGCATTTCTGAATCATAAAGCAGACACAAAGGCCATCTTGTTCGCGCAGAAACTAGGGTGGGTATATGGAATGTTGTTCGACTGTGCACAATAACATCACCTACTGATTTCCTACTGAAAAAAGTATTTTCTTTTCCAAGTTCAATAATATGAAGCTAGTGTTCCTGTAGGCTACCTGTCTTATTCTGAAAAACAATTGAGCTACTCCATGTTAAAGGGGTCGTCTAATTTCTCTTGTGGAGTGAAATGTCGACACTAGACAGGAAGAATGCAAAAAAGAAAAAAAAAAAGTTTCCTCAGCTATACACACCCTGACAATTCAGATGATGTTAGTCTTTGTGGTAACCAAGGGAACGGGCGCTTTCACATTGTGTTATACCGGCACATGAGGAGCAGTTGGGAGCGATCAAAGTCACTGCCTGATTATAGCCCCCCTAAGGTGCTGGGCAGAGAGCTCAGGATACACAGCACCACGCACTGTTATATTGTTCATCAATGAACTGCACATTATCTAAATCGCTCCGGGAAAAGCAGTCATCAAGGAATTTTAACGATGCATTATAAAATGCAAGCTAATACAATCACAAGTCTGTAAATGAATGACTTTCCAAAAGCCGGATGTAAGAGAGATCTTTTTGTGAAGCAAACCATTTAACGCAGCATGAGATGCCTGTGTCCCATCACGTCAAGCCCATCGTGGCAGCAAATACCCAGGCTCCTGCGGGTTTAACACAGCGATTAACCCGTACGCCCCAGAAGGATGATTCCCCAAAAGCATTGCAGCCGCCTCACAGCACGACACAGGCAAATGCACTCTCACGCAGCATTCCCACCCCGGGCAGGTGCAATGTAGGGAGCAACCACAGCGATTTACTCAGAGGATGTGAAGTTTGAAAGTAGTTGACTACTTCTGGTTATGCACGAGGTAGAACATAAACAGGGCTCTCTGCTTCATTCTGAACAAACAGCCGGAGACGATGCCCATGAATGCTGTACGGCAGCAAATCCTGCTAATGACAACGCTGCTTATAACAAAACGCCTGCTTAAATGTGTAAGAAGGCCCAGTACGTTAAAACACCACAGCTACCTGTGGGTTTGTGACACCTCTTATAAAATGAGTTACCCTCACTGAGCATCACGCCTACAAAATGTTGACAAAGCAACACCAAAGGAGAAAGGGAAGGGAATATTTTTTTTGAAAAACAGCCAGAAGTGGCTCCCACACAAATAAATATCTGATCTTTCATTTCCCCATGGGGATCAATGAAGTATCTATTATTATTATTATTATTATTGTTACTATTTTTACATGTGAGTCTGAACCCTCATTTGTAAAAGAACTTAAAGAGCAACAATTTAGCTTCCGCAAGCTAAAGAAACATATTAAACACATCCAGTCCCAAAGCAAAACTACCCAAGAAAAAGAAGGAAGCACAGACACCAGCGCAGCTACCATAAGAAGTGCGTGACCAGCCGGGAGTGTCAGCACGCAGCCGGGAGCCGGCGCTGGGGAAAATTAGCCTGCGGCCTGCAGGTCTGCTGGCGTCTCTCACTTGCCAGCATGTGAATTCCCATTAGATGTTCCGCAGAGTGTGATGGGGGGGAGAAAATCGCATCCTGCACATTTTCTCAGACTCTTAACCATAGTGGCACAAACAATTATAGCAGGTCCCCAGCTGGTACTTCAGTGCATAGACAAAACTCTTAGAACTGCTGCAGCAACTGTAAAGACTTTCATGGTCAAACTTATTATGAACTAAATACAATTTAACAATATTTTATCAGATCATTACCACAGACGTCACTACAGTCCAATCACCATTTCATAGTAAATGCAAGTAAACTAAAACAGATATTTAACGATAACAGTCAACAGAATTGAAAATACATATTTTCCAACAGCAAAGGAAAGTTACTAAGTCAGAAAAAAATACTGAAGGTACAACTAGTTACTGACAAGGCTGCGTAAAGTTTTGAAACACAAAAACATGCCCTCAGATTCGCCCTCAGTAAAGGGCAATGGTACAATCAAGTAAATAGCGTCCCCTGCTGGATGTACCGTCGCTTTTTTCCAACTGTCTGGTTTTAATCTTTTTCTTTTATAATTATTGGTTACAGGCTGAAGGAGCAACATTTCAAAACAGCATGACTCACTTTTGAGGGAAGCACTGGAAAATATGACCGACAACCCACTTACATACCACAATATCACTCACAGGAGTCTGATTAATCTGCTTTTCTTTCAGCATAACGCTCAATTGTAAAAAAAAATAGTCATATTTATATGGAATTGATTTTTGAAGAACTCGTTCAAAGAATAAAGACCATAAAGCTTCAAAATTTAGCGAGAAAATACTTACCAGCTAAATATTTAGTCAATGTTTATGCTGGAATATACAAAATATTATTCTGTGACAAGTTAAAGCCACACCTGCAACAGAGTTGAGTTTCCAAATTTAAACCGAAAACGTACAGATTAATTACAGGAGGCTAATAAGGAATATTGGCGAATAGGTAAGAATGACTACAAGAGTTATCAAAAGCCAGTAATTCATACGGTAATTAATCCCAGTTTCAGGATATTTACACATGCCATTACTTGCCCATTTGCGGCACGTTTTTCCGCTTCCCCCGCCTTTGCCACAGGCTGCTCTCCGAACGCTGTCATTTATGGTTCTGTGATTTAATGCCAAACTCTGAGAAAAGTCAATGCTGCTCACCGGGAGCTAAATACGGCGAGAGATTAAAAAACCCACCACTTATGGAAAAAAACTATTATGACAGCTTTCGTCTCTACCTGATAATACGTTACATTTGCGGTTTGCCAGTTTTCAGAATGAGCCAAGATCATTAAGCGTCGTATCCGTGACCCAATGCGTGGGTTCCGCGCCTAAAGGCAGTCGGCGGGGAAGCTCGGGGAGCGTCACACGCACCATGGGACCGCGGTCATCTTGGAGGTTCATTTGTCACCCTCCTATTCCAGATAACCAGTGTTTTTGTTCTTCAATTATAGCATCTAGCAGGGTTGCGGTATTTTGTCCTTGTCTACAATTTTTTTAATCACTGATAAGTGCTGCCTATGTAATATACTACATTTGGAGGCTATTTTCGGATATCCGTTGGCTGGGTCGCCTGAAGCTTCGCGTCATCCTCTTTGTTAACATCCTCTGTCAGTTGACTTTCTCACACCAGCAAATTACAGGAATATACTTTATAACAATACCATCATATTACTTCAGTGAAGGGGGAAACAAGTTAACGCTCAACAAGATGTTTTATAATGTACTGTGCACTGGGGCAATCAGATTTCTTAAAATTTGTTGTACATGAGTTGGGGGAAAGTAGCCTTCAACTGTAAATGTTTTATAAATGTAATTATTAACAATCGGTCTGCAATTAGTGGTAACAAGAGTCGTCTAAGAAAACAAAACGATGGATTTCTGCCAAACTCATGCAAATGTAAGAGCGATCAGCAATCTGCCATTTTAGCAATTGTAACAGCAGTTACAGTAGTAACCAAATAATGTCCGATCGTGCAACGTCTAGCTAAATATCGACCACCACAATTAAAAAATAAGTGTGCAACAATTAAGACCCTCGCTGAGTATGACGACACGGGATTTACAACCAGTGTCAACTTGCAGCACTTACCTTTTTCCCGAAAGATCTCCACGCACTTTTTCTGGACGTACAGGTTTCTCCTGGCTGACCAGGCGATTCCGGGTGTTTAGGGACAACGTGTGAGGAGCGTGAAGCTGCACATGTCAGCAAAAGCGCCCTTTCTGCACTTGAAACTTTCTGGCACTAACCGCCTTCATCGTAAAGAGAGGCAGTCGGGCAGCTGTCTGCAATACCGCTTACTGACGTTTTTCTAAGCGGGCGGGAGGGGGCAGGAATTTCTGAAGCGAAACCCCAGGGCTGATCCGGCTGCGACGCGACGGGAAATTCCGGGCGAAGCGCACAGGCGAGGCTCAGCCGAACGCAGCAGCGATGTCTGCGAAGCCCCGCAGGGCAGAGGCGACGCCAATTCCCAGCCAGGCCTCCACGCCGCTGTCACCGTCAAATCACTACTTGTACACTTACAACTATATCACAGGTGGTTTTTATTTTTCACTCAGCATTTATTTACAGGCTGCACAAGACGAAAAGCATTCGTAAACACACAAGAAAGTTTGTACGCTTCTATACAGAATAAATAATCTTACAATCGGTTTTTTAAAATTACAAATAAACTAATAAGTATATTCTTTAAATACAGGAGTGCATTTACAGTCTTTCTGGCAGTTTCAGCAGCTGGTTCTTAAGTCAACCTATATATTAATGCTACATCACCACAAACTGTATAAAATTCTGCTAGAATATTATATTTCCCTATATTCACATGACGTACTTTCTGTGCACTGTATTGCACTACGTAACGACATACGTACAGGACAAGCTTTAGTAAAACATTTGTACAGTGAATTACACGTTATTATCCCTGTGTTTCATATTAAATGAAGATATATATTCCTGCTATTTTTTTTTTAAAAAGAAAGAACAATGATACATGGTAATATGTATTGCTAGTAAAAATGCTGACCTTGAAACCAATGTGCGACATTTTAAATCGTATTGTTTAAGTGCTTTACCCAGATCGGAGGAATAACAAAGTGTATGAAGCATTAACTAAATATACTTTATTTTTTACTGCCTTTAAACTGATGCTTACTTTTGTAGGCCACAAATGACACTAATAATATAGAAACAAAATGCATGTACTGTTTAATTATGAAAAATGTAATTTACTTAGCAAACACTTATATGCAAACTGATGTACAGCTGAGAGAGCAGCTCAGCCAGTCCCTGGAGCAGCTGGAGTTAAGGGCCACACTCAGGGGCCCGATGGTGAAATGACTGCTGACCCTGGGATATGAACCAACAACCTTCTGATCACAGGCGCAGAGCCCTAACCCGAAGAGCCACACATCACATACCAAAAAATCAGCACATATTGTACTAAAGCATCACTCCTAAAAGGATAGTTTTCATATTAATTATATCTCTTCTTTTTATTACTAGGTTGCAAAAAACAATTAACTTTTTTCATTTCAAATTTTCTTCCTTTCTTCTAAATTATGATCATTATGTTTAATATTACTACAGTTTAGCTTTCAATCATTATAAATTACATTTAATAAATAAAACTAAAATTTAAAAAGCCACCATATCCACTCATCCTGGAACTTATAGGGTTTCAAAGTTTTTCCTCTTCGGCCGAGAACAGAAAGAAAAGCATGAACATAAGCAGAAACGCAAAACTCCGCTAAGCTCGAAAGATAACTCGAAAAATATTTAATTTCTCGCCTATTTACACAGCTGAGTACCCACGGCTCAGTTCCATCTATTTACACTTTCCAAGGATACAACAATAAACTTGTCCCTGATAAGTTCTTCATCACCGTCTTCTGCTGACCCGTGAAGCACAAGCATCAGCAGCTGACAGACAAAAAAAAGTTCCAGTTGTGTATCACAGCCTATAACTTCAACACATAAAAAACGCAACAAGATAGTCTGATTGTCAAATGAACTCTGCTAGCCTGTTTTGGGTGTTAGAGTCACCTACTGGGTCAAGGGACATTCCATATGGAACAAACGCCACGTAATTAATCTAAAAAAGCAAAATAATACAGAAATAAATTAAAAGGATCAGTGTGCCAGGAGTTGACTGAAACTAGACAGTAAATACAATACATGCAGAATATAACAAAATATTCTGGAAGCATGACCATAATCATCTCCGGGTGCCTGACCGCAGCTTCCCGCCACATGCACTGCTGTGGACTCAGATCAGTGGTTCTGGGGGCTGCACCCGCTTTGGAATAGAAGCACACATTATCTCTATTTTGAATTACGGCGTCATTTTGGGAGCGGCTCAAAGTGCCGGCTACTTGGCAGCTAATGATAGAGCTGGTAGGGGGGAAATGAACATCTAGGCTTTGGGTTTTAGCATCTTGTGATTAAGTTATAATTTCGTGGCAGGAGAGCTGAGTCTTTCAGGCTCAGACATGAACTCTCCTTTTCAACTCCTCTGTTCTACTTCTCTTGCTCCTCCTCCTCCTTTCTCTCCTCTCCCATATTTTGCTTCCCGTGTTCCTCCTCTTCCTTGCCCTCCTCTCCATCCTCTGTATCTCCTGCTTCTTCCTGCTCCCCAGGACACACTTCCACTGAGAGCATCTCCTCCCCACCGTGCCTGGGTGTCATCCGTATCAGCATGGAGCGGTCCGAGGTTTCTGACACCACGTCGACATCGTCATCGGGGAGCTTGCGTGGGACGGGGGAGCGGCGGTGCACAGGGGAGGGAGGGGGAATCGGGGACGAGCTGGACGGCTATGAGGACAGAGACGAAACCGCAGATAGGGACAAGGATTAATAACCTTTGGGGAGAACGTCTAAAAAACTGAACTACATACATTCAGTCACTCCCAGTGTCTGGGTTGCAGTCTGGTGATGGGAGCTCACATCTTACACAGACAGGTTTAACACCCAAGCTGCTGAGAGGCTTTAATGAGAAATAAACCATTCAGCTCAAACCGTGCCTCTCATCATGGAGAGAACCATTGTATCGAGATAATGCCAAAGTTTGTTATTGAATTAAAAGTTTTCATTTTTTGAATGAGGTCATGAATGGGAAATCAGTCTGCAGATCATCCAAGGTCATACCTCTAGGGTGGAGCTGGACGTGTTTGTCTTGCCCTTCAGTTTAGAGAAGATCCCTTTCATGCCAGACTTTTCTGTCACTTCCAGAGCTGCCCTGAATAATTTTGGGGTCTCTGGACGGGGTGGGATCACTTGGGGGGGGTCCTTTGTCTCCCTTTTATCATCCGCCGGCTTCTTGTTTTTTGTTAACATTTTTCTGGGAGGGAGAATGATGGTAAAAACAGCTGAATTAGTTATTTTGATGTTTTTATACCAGCATGCACATTTTATGCTTACAATATTGTCCCAAAAGTCACCATTTCCTTCTCATCTCACAAGGGGACGAATCACAAGAAAGAAGGCTGATCACATGAAACCACCCAACTCCTTTCCAAATATGTTCTGTTATACAGTGAGGGCCTTTTTGTTTCCTAGCTGCACCTCCTTCTCCCCAGAGAAACTGGGCAGCACTCTGTGTTGGCTCGGTCACACGGATGGTCATATGACCAAGCATGTGATTCCCCAGCTGTGATAAAAAGCGCTATGTTGGGTTCCGGAGGCTGCAAAGGCCGCAATCCTCTCTCACTTGGCCTTCTTGCGCAGCAGCTTCTGGGATTCGGGATAATGGACCAGGATCTCCGCCAGGTCCTTCTTGTCCAGGATGAACAGGTTAGCGAAGCCATGAGCCACTACGTTAGCCGTCCGTCGGTTCCCTCCTCCTACTGCCAGCAAGCTTCCCCCCAGGGGACAGACACAGGAGATGAGTTTGAGAGGAATTTCCCACTCCATGTTCACTCAAAATAACGTGGTGAAGCAAGTTATTTGCAGGATCAATGAACGTGGGACAATAGGCTTCATATCAAAAACAAAATAAATAAATGTAAATATCATGAGTGAAAATACGTTTAGTGACAGTAGCAGTAGAAGCAGTAATAATAGCAATAATGATAACTACTAATAATTACATGTGTGAGTGATGTGCAGGGTAATTGCAGGTCACATGAGCAGAAGTAACGCCTCACCTAATTTCTCCAAATACAGAGCCTGCCTTCAGCGTGACAAACACAGTCTTCCCGTCGGGCCCGCCCACCACTTGCACCTCCCCGGCTTTGATGATATACATTTCCCTTCCGATCTCTCCCTGCAGTGGCCGAGGGCGGAGCATTAATTTCCTAGACAGACCGTGATTGGCTCAAGGGTGACCAATGGCATGCTGCTTTTCACACAACAAACAAGAAAAAAATACTGAAATGCTGCAGAGAACAAAGTCCTGTGGGGTGGTTCAAATTACTGGAAGATCAACAGCATGTAACCTGTTTACAAGTACATGAAGTTCACTAACCTAGGCTTGCCCTACTCCAGTCACATCCACAAAGGAGAAGTGAGTGATTAAATGAAATGAGAGGATAATGTAAAAAAAGTCAGGTTTATTGTTGCGGATTCATAAAAAAAGAGGATAGGCGTATATACCTTTTTGCAAACATAGTCACCTGGGAGGTATACCACGGAGCGGAGTCTCTTTAACATGTCAAAAATCATCTGTCGGTCGCAACCCTGGAAGAAGGAGAGAAATATGAAACCAAATAAAAACAAAGAGGAGCATAAGCAGTCAGTGCCACTCTCTAAAGTCAAAGGTAACTTCTGCTCCATCAGGAAAAGTCAAGTCACTGTTTAATCAAAGGAAAATTTGGTTTACAATGTTAAATAAGTGGAATAATGTTGGTGATTATGCAGACCGGATGCAGCAGGACCGAAACGCGGCCCCACGCTCACGGCCGACCGGCCGGACTTGCCTGGAACAAAGCCACTTTGCTGACAATGTCGTAGTTGACATCCACGGCGATGTCCAGTCTCATCTTATCTGGCAGCTGTACCAATAACCCCTGCTCGTCTGATGCCGGGATGCACCCAAAGAATCACAAAGCACTGACATTCAAAGCTTCTTGGAAAGCTGGAAAGGCCCTGAACTCAGTAACAGCAACACAGAATGCATCATGCCAGTAAGTGATTAGATGCTTCATACCCAGCATTCCCTGGGACTGCCAGGTGTAGTCATACCAGGTCTTGACCCGGTTCTGCACATCACGAGGAATGTGGTAGGAGGCCATGTACTTGATGGTGTTGTCCATGCAGGCCCTGTAGTAGGTCTTGCCCGCTGTGGCTGCACCAACCACATCTCTCATCTGTAAGAGCACAGCGAAGTGAGGAATCAGCTGCAAATGAGCATTTCCAAATAGCTGGTTATTAATGAAAGATGTCACACAATTTAAATCATGCAAAAGGTTGTGGGGCTTGAGGGCGTTCTGTAAACGATGGGTTAAACCAAACTTATAAATCTGTATTTGTGCTTAGTAAACATACCACCTAACCATCCATCTTCCAATCAGTTATTGGGAACAGGGTCATAATTATTAGTAACTGCTAGTTATGTCCTATAGAATGATCGGTCCTTAACTAAACTGTTCAAGCCCCATATATAAATAATCAATAGAAATTCTTAATGAATGCTGCATCATTATTTTTTTTTTGGGGGGGGGGCATTTTTTATTATCGGCACCTTTTGGATCCCCATGGGCAAATTCACGTTTCACCTCCCCCTTCTTGCCGTCCACGAGAGCCAGCTTGGCCGTGAAGGGCAGCCACCCGTAGCAGCACCCAGAGAACTGGGGGTCAAGGACCCACAGATGTGCTGAGGCTGGGCTTGAACCGGCAACCTATTGATCACAGGCACTGAGCCTTGGCCCGGGGGGGGGAAAACGCTGCCCCCATTGAAAATTTATCCTTTTTACTTTTGCCTCAAAACAATATGGCTACAACACAATGGGAAACTTATATCAGGTCTGATGGTAGAACACTTACCTTTGTGGTGCTATAATTAATACCTTAAGCTTAATTAAACCCTCAGCGAGACAAAAATCCAATTTTCACGGCATGCCATGAAAAATAAGGTTGGGAAGCGATCGATTGTGTAACTCAAGCTGATGATGTAACTCAAGCTGATGATGTAACTCAAGCTGATGATGTAACTCAAGCCTACCTGTCCAATCATTATGGAAAAGGCAAAGACTCCTACAAAGTAATTGACCAGCTGGAAGAGGGTCTCAAAAAGAGTGGTGGGTCCAGGGACCCCCCCAATGGTGAGGAGGGTCTTCACAGCATAGTAATAGCAGCGAATATAACTGGATGACAGAAGAGAATATGAATCAGTTAAACCATGACTGGGGGAATTAGAGCTCAGGAATCCAATCACGTCTTTGTTACTGCCGTCCGTATACCTGTTGCCCAATCCATCATATGCCCATTGAGTGGATCCAAGTCCCTCGTAATCTGAGCCCCAGTAGAAGAGACAGGCATTGCAGTGCAGGGAGTAGAGCAGGTAGGTGGTAGTACGAATGACTCTGACACGAGGAGGATAAACAAGTTTTTGGAACCTCATGGCATTTTTACAGAACTCAAATGTATCGTGTTTCATTTGCTACCAAAGGATAGTTTCAGGGAGAAGTCAGACAAGAATGGACCTCAGACTCCTCAGGAATTAATCAACTGCATTATCATCTTACCTGTAGATGTAAGCTTTGCTCAAGATGGCCTCCAGACGGTCATTGAACTCAAAGAAAGACATGAACTGTTGATTGAGAATGGTAGAAGGGCTATCAGTACATGTTGCATTGATCATGCGTTGAACACTGAGGGTTGCTCTGCATTATGAAGAGCAGTGCACTTCTACAGTGTTACTCTTCCAGGATTTAGGGTCTTCAGCAGTGTTTCTCAACCCGGTCCACAGGGACTCCCATACGGTCCACATTTTTGCTCCCTCCCAGCTCCCAGCACTACCTGGAACCAAGCAATCAAGAGCACTGAACACCCGGTACTGGTGTGTTTGGAGCCGGGAGGGAGCAAAGATGTGGATTGACTGGGTTGAGAATCGCTGATCTAGGAGAAGTAATATGATTCGAAGAGGCATTTATTTAGCAATATATGTGAATTACCGCTATTTGGGCATACACCTTCGCTGTGAACTCAGAGGAACGGAAAACGCTGCCTCTAATGACACAGGATTATTTCCTGTAGGCTCACCTTCAGAATCCGAGGGAGACGAAGCAGAGAATTGAAACCAGTCTTAATATACAACAACTCCAGTGGAACGAGAGATACGACATCCATCTGAAATACATGGTTTTGTTAGAATAAACATTTAGTAAAGGATCAATGACAATACACTCTCAAAATGCAGGAGTATATAAAGAAACTTTAAGAAATTGTCCTGACCTTGAAGCGCAGTGTTTTCATGTAATTACCCCTCATTTCTTTTTTGTCACACTGCAACAAAAACCAGAATGGTTTTGGCATTAAAAATTGGTGGATTTGGAACCTGTGTCTATAGCAAAGTGACACTCGTCATCCCCATAGGAAACTCCATGAGTCTCCGGTTTAGATTATTGGGGGGTGGGGGTTAGAACCCCCTCATAATTTACACCCATGCCTGGAGCAACTGGAGATTAAGGGGCTTAGTCAACGGTCCAACAGCAGCATCATTCTGTTAGCCCTGGGATTCGAATCAGCAACCTTCTGATCATAGGCACAAAGTCCTACCCAGCTGAGCGGTGTAACTATATATACAGCAGGGAATCAATCACACTGCTCAGGAATCTGTCCGGGACGCTGCTCACTGCGGTTTTGATGCTGCTCACTGCGGTTTTGCTCAGTATTCACTCACCACGATGTCTCCACTGCGGACAAACTGCAGTCGAGGCTGAAACACCAGAATGTCCAGGATGTAGATGGCGTCACACAGGTAGTCTGCCAGCAGCCAAAGGTGGATGTTGTCTGGGGTCTGGTACGGGAAGGCCCAGCGCACTGGGATCAGCCATATGTTCCAGTTCCAGGCAATCGTGACAAAGAAGAGCCAGAGAACATAGACCAGGTCTGCAGCAAAGGAGACGACAGGAGTCAGTTGTGCGGACACACTTATCCAATAACTGGCCCAGCTGGGTTGCAGAACATTCACCACCTTGATGTTTTGATTCTTCCATTTATTAACTTTATATTCCACTCAGAGGTGTGTCAAGTGTCTATCAAACCGGTCCTCTGAAAACCCAAGTCCCCCAGACAGTTCACATTTTTGCTCCCTCACATCTCCTGGTTGGGTCCTCAACTAACCTTGTTTAACAAAACTGAACCCCACCCCCTTCCACCTGGTGCACAATCTTTACTGTTATAGAAAATATTGGGGGGGGGGAGGAGGGACTCTGACAACTCAAGTAACCCAGGAGCCTTTGACCATATTAATGGAGAAGTGAGTCTCCGCAGGACAGAGTGGGGGTCTGTGTAACAGTTAGAGTGTCGAAAGGTTAGTAAGCATCTCAAATGATTAGTGGGTGTGTCAACATGTGGGAGTATTCAAAGGAAGAGAGTCTGGCGAAGCAGGAAGGACCACACACTGAATTTCCTTTGTGCTTTCTGGAAGTATGGCAGTTAGTGTAAACAAGCACAGGGAAATCAAACTAAACGAACAAATGTGACATAGACATTTCACTATACATATCTGTCAATCATAGTCATTGACTAACCACTATGTCTTGTAAATATCTGGTCTCTTTCTTGAAATGACATTTATCGGCAGCATTTTTGGCCAATAGAAATTCCCGTTTGGGAGGCCTGCTCTATGTGACACGCCCATTACTCCGGCCTGCAGAAGCCTGTACATGCATTAATGTGCCTCTGGTTCCTCGAATTCTCCCCGTGGATGTTTTGGCAATTTTACTGATGACACCTGAAATCTCTCCTCCCAAATTAACGCACTTGACAGACTCAGTGATAGTCGCTTATGAATCGCGGCTGGGGGATCAGTCTGGATAAAGTGGGCGTCATATTTGCAGGCAAAGAGGAAGCCTCAGCTCTGCCTGTTGCGTTTCTTTAGATATTTACCGGCTGCTCCAGGTAGAAGACCAAGGCCATTTAGAGCGTGTTCTATTCTACAGGCTGATAAGTTATGGGTAAGTGCCAGCATCTCCTGTTTATTATGTCTGAGTCACTGAACATGTAATTGACTAACCTGATATTTATGTGTATGCATTGTATACCCCCACAACATAAGCCTCTGAAATTCACTTTCTCACGTTAAATAAAATACTCCTTTTCATGTTTCAGTAGTTACCTGCTATTACGACTGAATCATGTAAATAAATCAGTGGCAGACCTGAATCCACTTGTTCTTAAATTCATGTAATTATCTTAATCACTCTGCTGATCTTCGTGGCTGTAGGTTCAAATTCACACATCTAAAGTACAAACATTCACTGTCATTAAACAGTGAATGATAATTAACCATGTTAAAGTTTAACAACCATCCATGAGGTTCACAAGGCCTTTAATATCTGTTTATCTGCTAGTCCACAGCACTCCTGCACTTTGCTGCTTGGTCGACTTCCTTGGACCTTACCTCTCCTTTTCTGTTTTTGGACAGAACCTCCTACTCGTCTCTCACTTTCAGATTCTTGCCTCAGCCTTTCCTGCTACATCTGTTTACTGCCAGCTTGACTTTGAAACTCCTGCTCATTTCTCTGAATCTTCAGTTCTGATCTCAGATATACTTGCTGCTCTCATAACATTCACCCTATGCATGTTTGCCTCCAGTCACCGCTGCTTGATCCAGCATTCAGCTCTTCAGGTAGATGGCCATCAGCCGCTCACTGCTTGTCTTACTTATACAAACATGTCTTGAGGGAGGGTAGAAGGAACAATGATTGCTTCAGAGTGATAACCGATCAAATTGTAGAGGAGGTGGATCCAAGATGTCTGATTAGTTTCTAGGACCCGCCTCCTCTACAATTTTATTGGTTATCACTCTGAACTACTCATTGGTCCTTTTGCCTTCAGAACATTTTTGTGTCAGTGAAACTTCCATGATCGCTAAAAGGCGGATGGGAGCAGAGTGCCCAAATATCAATGAAAGGTTGGTCCTCATTGTCATAAGCAGAACACCAGTGGTATGGTTCCTGGAGGGCTGCCCCACCTGGGTAGACCATAATCCCTAATCCTAGGGAGCAAAAAAGTGGACTGTCTGGCAGGGAGCTGGGAGGTAGCAAAAACGTGGACCGTCTGTGGGTCCCCGAGGACTGGAATGGGAAACCGCCATAAACAGAAGAAAAGGCAGATTAAGTTCTCACTGGTGAAGGGGTCGATGCTGTCAGGGAGCCGGTACTTCATGACCTTCCTGGACCACGAGGGCACTTTCACTTTGCAGCACAGCTTTTCATAGTAGTGTTCCTCTAACTCCTTGTCTGATGGACCAGGGGCCTCGTCCTTCTTCTCTTCCTCAGGAGGAGGATTCTCTGCAGGCTTCTTGGAGGGGGCTGCATACGAGAAGGTGAAAGTGAGAGGCTCAAGTGGGAATATGGCTGAATGTCACTATATTAGATAGATAACAACCTTGCTTTGTCCAAAGGTATGATTACCTTTCCATAGCAGCAACCCACATCCCACATGTGTCTACTCACAGCCAGAGGGGCTCTCATCATCAGAATCGTCTGGATCGACGAGTTTTTCCTTGACGCGTTCGGTCCTTTCCTTGAAAAGCTTCACCAGCTCCTGGAGCCGCTCGGTGACAACGGTGCTGGTTTGGCTCAAGGCGGAGGTCGGCCGCTCCTTTGTGCTGCAGAGACAAATAACACGCTGGCAAAGAGGAAGTGACATCACAGCACTGTGTGTGCTTGCAGAGAAACCAGAAAGCATCGGCAAAGCGACATCGCTGAAATAAGCTAATTTATTGAGAAGAGGTCACGAAGAGGTCACACTTAGTAGTATACTGCATGACATCTAAAAAACTACTAAAAATATTAAAATCAAAAGAAATTCCCAACTTTAGCATAAAATGAGCTGCATTTGAAATACAGGTATTTATTCCAGTGATATTGTGTTTCTCTTCTTTTTGAAACAGAAATTTGAGCTGCTGGGTGTAATATTTATGGATGCCAAGCTTAAATAGAGATTCTTCCTCATCAGCTCACTCCTTCGTGTTTAGGGAAGTCGAACACACAGCCCAGGAGGCCTGCTCACCTTTCATCAGCACCCATGAGGCTGCTCTGGCTGTGCCAAGCCCTGATGGTCCTCTCACCTTCTTCCTCATCATTATCCTCCTCGGAGTACAGCCTTTTTCTGGACAAGGCAGAAGAAGATCAGCTGCAGCGCAGCAAGAGCCGCAAACAGAGGCGGATACCACACGTGTTTTGGTCTGGTGCCTTCGGGCACGACTGTGACATCCATCACCGGCGTGTGACATGGAGTGACAGACAAACAAGAAGGTTATGACTCATGATTCTGTGCCAAGGAACATGATGAGTCACTTGGGATTGCATGACATTTGGAAATGGGGCTTTATTGGGTTAGCACGCATGACCTAGCAGGACGTATTGTTTGGATTCTGCTTAATCTGGAGCAGGGGAGGTCACAGACTCAGACTTGTAAAACTGTAATGCATGGTGAGGGCAGGCGGGATCTGAACATGTGATGTCCAGGATGTGGGGATGCAGGCGGTAAATGGCAACAGCAACGGGCAGTTGGGTTTGCTTGGGTGCGTCTTACATCTTTGTCCAAAATAACTGCAATTTGCGGCCTCTGGGTCCACCCATGCACCTGCCCGCGTGAGGGAGATGGGTTGGACATGGGGTTGCCGCAGGAAGTGGCGGAAAACGGAAAGAGAAGGATAGAGGAACGAAAAGACAGAAGACAAGCTGTAAAACTACCAGGCTGGGGCCAAGTCAGTTGCAATACAATCTGTCTATGCCACATGTATCTTCTATCATTCACAGTGTAAAATACACGAAATGTTAACACTTTGGAAACACTCTTGTAAAAATCTAGTAGCTATTTGCCCATGATTATGTGTGTAGCCTGCACACAATATTTTAATAACAAGCTTTAGACTGATAACATCCAGCATCTACAATAAAACAGAGTTGTAATGACAACTTTTACAAAGATAATCGTATATCTTACTGTTGCACATATAATATGATTACACTGTGAGCTAAAGTGATTCTGAGCTACAAGAAATGTTTCCCTAGCTGTGAGTAATGTTCACTTAAGAATTCATTTTACAATGGCTATTTTGAGGTAGGCTATTTTAAATGTTCCACATGTGATACAGCAGAGTTTCCCAAACCAGTCCTTGGGGACAGCCAGCCAGTCCATGTTTTCGCTCCCTCCAGCCTTCCTGCCAGACAGTCCACATGTTTGCTGGGGAACTGGGAGGGAGCAAAAACGTGGACTGTCTGGGAGGGAGCAAAAATGTGGACTGTCTGGGAGGGAGCAAAAACGTGGACTGTCTGGGAGGGAGCAAAAACGTGGACTGTCTGGGGGCCCCAGAGGGCTGTGTTGGAAAACACTGCTATACGTCATAACTTTTTATTTTTGGAAATGTTAGAATAAAAACTGGAACAGAAGGAAAAGCACAAGGGATGTAAGACGAATCTCTATGCTCCTGTGATCTAAAAGCCACTGACGATGGAGGGGGGGGGATCTCACTGCTCTGACCCAGCAGGGCTCACAGAATACAAAGAAACAGAGACCAGGAGAAGAGAAAGGCACAGCTAAGGGGGTAGGTGCAGGATGAGCTGCTGTGGAGTGTGGAAGCATCTCACCACGTACATGAAGCTGATACACTCTACACTCTACACTCTACAGCGACAACTATCCATACATCTCATCTCTGCTGCATTCTTACTCATTGTCCTCTGATCTGCTGTATTTTTTCCAAAGAGAGAAAGAGAAATATACAAAAGCAATGAAGTTTTATTATCTCCCCATTTAATTAGGCTGTACGTCACGGTTAATGCAGGACAGACCATGCATCTTACGCTTTGGAACACTTGGTTGTGGAGACAAAGCACCACCCAGTGCACTGTACACTGAAAAACTGCATTGGGTGTTTAAAACATATAATGTGTGAACTGGAGTGCATTAACCTGCTTATAACACCGGCATTACACTGGAGTGTATTAACCTGCTTATAACGCTGGCATTACACTGGAGTGCATTAATTAACCTGCTTATAACACTGGCATTACACTGGAGTGCATTAACCTGCTTATAACGCTGGCATTACACTGGAGTGCATTACCCTGCTTATAACACTGGCATTACACTGGAGTGTATTAACCTGCTTATAACACCGGCATTACACTGGAGTGCATTAACCTGCTTATAACGCTGGCATTACACTGGAGTGCATTACCCTGCTTATAACACTGGCATTACACTGGAGTGTATTAACCTCCTTATAACACTGGCATTACACTGGAGTGCATTAACCTGCTTATAATACTGGCATTACACTGGAATGCATTAACCTGCTTATAACACTGGCATTACAGTGGAGTGCATTAACCTGCTTATAACACTGGCATTACACATTTGGCTAACATGTTTGCACATAAAGTCAGTTCCACATTGACGAGCCGAGAATGCGTGTATTGGTAAAATTACTTTCTTCTGGCGATGATTAAGACATTTTGCTTTGATATGACAATAACCCTTCATTAATTCAAAAATTGTCTTTTGCTAGAAGAGTACATCATAATATTGTAATAGTACGCTGATCAGAGGCGTCAGCTCACCTCCGAGACGCCATGTTCATGCCAGGCACAGTCAGGGTTTTAAGGTTGGGTTTGTGCGGGGTGACAACTTGGGGCAGGTAGCTAGGACCCCCTCCCAGCTCTCCGTCTGAGTCCACATCCTCCACGTTTACAGCGGGGTGAGGGCTTAACCTGGAGCTCTCTGAGGAAACGCGTACATGTATGTGAGTCTGAGTGGGAATCCCATAACCACAGCAAAGTCACTCTTTCTGCCGACTTAAGCGGCAAACATCTGACATCTGAATTTTCTGAATTATCTAAAGTAGTGTTCCTCAACCCAGTCCTTGGGAAACCTCAGATGGCTCCCAATACACCTGTACCAGGTATTTGGGGTTCAGGTGCGCTGGAAGCTGGGATGGAGCAAAAATGTGGACTGTCTGAGGTCCCAGAGGACTGGGTTGAGGAACACTACTCCAAGTAAGTGAGCCCCTTGAGAAACACAGCATTATGTATGTTTGTGAGAAACTTGCGATGCAGCGTGACACACCATGGTACATCAGCGCACGATTCAGGACGTAACGGCAGCCTAGGCTGCCCTACGAAGACAGAATAGAGTAACTACACTCACACTAAAACTGATGAAATGGGCTTCAATGTTCTTTGACTGTCCACCCGAATGTGCAGTAGGTAAGTGAATGATAGTGTACTTCTTAAATGTATATTTATCAAGTAACTAAGACATTTTGTTATGAGATAATACAATGCCTAAGAGCCCAGATTTATAACTCAGTTTTGATAAAATACACTGTGATGGAGTTGCCTTTGTGTGGCACTAGAGGATGGTGCGGATGAGGCTGTCTCACCCGAGGGTCGGGCGGAGGGCAGGGCGGGGTTTTCCTCACTGTGGAAGCTAGGATTAGAGAGGCCTGATGACTGCTTGGAAAGGCCAATGGGAGGCAGGCGGGGGTAACTGGGAACGTTGGGAAGCTCCAGCGTGCTGCCGGGGGAGGATGGGGAGGGGGTCCGCGAGAGCAGGGCGGGGTCCTTCCGCACTAGTTGGTCTAATTCCAGGGCTAGATTCTGCTGCTTAGGCATCTTGTTGAGGCTTGAGTCTGTTAAGGTGGTTCACGATGTTGAGGTAGTGCTGGCGGCTGAGCTGGGATATCTGAACGAGCTGTGGGGGCAGTTGAGGTTTCAACTGGGCCAGCTGCGCCTGCAGGTGCTGGTTGAGCTGGTCCAGGTGTGGCTGCAGGTGCTGGTTGAGCTGGGCCAGGTGTGGCTGGAGGTGCTGGTTGAGCTGGTCCAGGTGTGGCTGCAAGAGGTGGTTGAGCTGGGCCAACTGCGGGGGCAACTCAGGCATGGGGGGCAGTTTTGGCAAAGTCACGCCGCCATCCTGCAGGCGACGGCTGCAGTGGTTGAGGCAGTCAGGCATGCAGGGGACTCGCATTAAGCAGCGTTTCACTGCAGGACAGCTGCCTGGGGCTGAAAGGCAGAGACAACACAGCCTGTCACTGTCTCGTGCTCTGCAAAACTGGCAGATTTGTTTTTTTTTACAACTGTCAGCCTATTAAGCTGAGGAAAGTTCACACTCAGCATCAGCACAAGGGCAGGGACTTAAAGCCATCGGGAGTCCGAGTCTGAGAACCTCACAAGCGCACTCTGCTCCGTGAGACACAATGGTCTCAACTGTCCTGTGTTTCAATAAGGGAATCACAATAAGCATTTGTGGATAGCCCAAAATCACAATATTACATAATTTACTCATATTAATTACACTATAGGCCAGTGTTTCCCAACCCAGCCCTCGGGCACCCCAGACAGTCCACGTTTTTGCTCCCTCCCAGCACCATTTGAACTGAAAAGGAGCAAAAACATGGACTGTCTGGGTTGAGAAACACTACTATAGACAGTCTGCAAAACATACAAGCTCTCTACAATGTCATGCACTACATTCATGGATGATTTGCACATCTGTGAGTTTCAGTTTTAACGAGGCACGCGGACTTGCCTTCACATTCGACCCCCTTATCTTCACCCTGCAGTGGTGCAAATGAACAGCTGTGAATGACTGAACTGTGAAGCTACATAATCAGAATGTCACAATTATTTGGCAGCAAAGCAACGCTGGTCTTACCTGTGTAGAAACTGGGGTGAGACACTGATCCTCACTAGTTTTCGGCTGCTCGGTCACTGGTGGACAATCCGCGTTGTCCTCAGACGGGGAAATTCTGCTGTGTGAGTCTTTCTTTGCAAGCACTGATGGTGTAGGATCCTCCGGTATCTTAGGTGACGGTGATGATGGTTCAGTTACTGGTTCCTCAGTCAGAGGAGATAATGTCCTTATATGTTCAGGTTCTTTGGGTGAAGGAAGCTCTGTCTCTGATGATTCTGGTTTCTGATCCTCGACAGGAGGTGATAATGCCTTGAGTTCTTCCGCCTCTGGTTCCCAGTGAGAATTTCTGTGTGGTTGTGAAGGGGGACTCTGAGCTAATGTTTCTGTCTCTGACGCCTCTACCTCTGAAGCCTCCTGCAGTTTGCGTTCTGGAGGGCTGGGTATATTCTCCACGGGACACACAAAGCACCTGTGGAAAGCCAAAAAACGTCAGGAGAACAACATTATCAAACCCGGAGCATGTGCAGTATTAACTGTCCTATACACTATGTGACGGAACCCACAGCGATGCCTACATCACGGCTGGTCTTTAAATACGAAATATCCCAAGCGTTTGCAACAGTGACATAATGTTAAAAGCTGGCGAAATTATCACAATACATAGAAAACCCTTTAACATCGAAATCGTGCAGCAAACTAACATTCACAATAAAATAAAAAATAAAAACATCACAGGACTGGCAATAGTGTTGCGTAACTTTTTAATGGTTTTAAAACGGCAGCGACAGCTACTAGACGCATACCGTAAATATCTGGTATAGCATATTTACAAGCAGCCCTAAAAATTAAAACAAAAAAAGAAATAGCAAAAAATCCACTTACAAAAGGTCCACCGGAAGGTGCTGGATAAAAGAGGACGGTTCTAGAATTTACACATGAGCAATCATATCAAAAGGAGTTATAAAGTGCAACCAAATACGCATGGAACAAGCTTATGCAGGAGATAAATCGAGCTTCTAAATCATATTTCTCATGCAATAAGTGGAAACTGCGCCATCCTTTTGCAGTGTCAGCGCAGAAAACATGAAAGCAGAGGTAAGTTTCTAAGGCAACCGTCCAGAGGAGAAGCAGCGCAGTTGCTATGACTGGGAAGCGTGTTGCTATAGCAGCAGGAATAATTAATGAACATCCTACTGGGATTATACAGAGTTTACAGTGAAGCGAAGGGCTATAGGGAGAAGCCCGAGCGCATTCTGTCCCTTAGGCGGGAACATATGGGACAATGACTTCACAAACATTTACTGAAAACACGTCACTTTGTCGCACATCAAAGGTAATTTCATGCTCATTAATTATTTATTTTAGAAAAAGACTCAGGATAACAAGACGTGCCAAAAATTAATTCAAGATTCAACAACCTATAGTTAGTAAAGCATGTGAGTTTAAAAGGGAAGTAAACGGTTTATCTTTAAAGCATTAATTAGTTTCCTTTTTAAATAATTGAAAATAACTACAAAGTAGATTAAGTAAAACAAATGTAATGTTAAGTTGGAAAGTCTCTACACCTCAGCATCAATGTGCTATTTTGAAAGACCGAGAAAATCTATTGGACTTCGTTGCATCGTAACTTTTCAGTCTTTCTGTCTTTGAATCTACAAGTGCATCACATAATGTATAAGAGTCCACTCCATATTTTTAAAAATCAGCATTTTTATATCCTGGTTTAATCCTGGTTCTGCTGGCAGAAGGCTACACTGCATGTCAGGCTGCTTCCAGGCTCAAAGTTTCTAAGACAGCAGTACATGAGATCAAGGTGAAACAGGAGATACTGGGAACGACCAGAAACCAGCCAGGTAGAGGGCAGAAGCAACTTTCTAATGCCAGAGATGACCGTTAACTTATCCCGCAGTGCCTCATGAATCATAGAATGACCTCAAGTGACCTTCAATAAGAATGGGAAACGTTAAGTGCAGGTGTGAAGTGCACTGCTAGGACAATGAATAACAGGCTCCTAGAAGCAGGACCGAAGACCCATAAAGCCAGGAAGAAGCCCTTCATCAATGAGAAGCAGGGAAGAGCCAGGCTGGAGTTTGAAAAAAAGAAAAAAAAAACGTATATTTTACACAGACACATGGCCATAAATGAGGGAAACTGAAATTTTTGCTGTGGTCTCTTAATTTTTTCAAAAGCTGTATACTTGGATGTACTGAAAATTAACTACTGAGTACAAGCAATTGTATTGTTACACGGTGGTACGCCTGTAATTTCCTTACAAATTCAGCAGCTCAGACTATCTATGTATGAATAGATGCAGAGGATCCCTGTGAGATATGGTGCTCCCCACTGCCAATGGAACAGTTTGGTCCAAAGCCATCATTGCCATATTGTGGCAGAACCAAAACTATGAGTGAATTTCCATTTTTTCCAAATAAATGAATTTCACGAGGGTCTTCACGCGAAGGTCGAGCAAGATCAAGCAATTTAACCCTTACTGCGCCAGCAGTGCGTATTATTGAAGAACCTCGACGGAAAATACACGACTAATTCCACCACGTATAAACCCACTGATCTGGAGGCATAGAGTGTGGATGTTCACTCTGCCAGGAACAAAGACTGACGGCTCTTACACTGTCGTCTTATTCGCTGCCATCTCCTCCTCGCCCTCCTCCTGTATCCTCAGTAACCTGTGCAGCACATAACAGGACACACAATCAAGGTCAGCCTTCTCGCTCGGCCGGAGGGTAACAGCAGCGGTCCAGAAGCCAAAGCAATTAGAGTGTGGTTAAAATTAAGCCCTACTTGTCCACATTTTACTTGTTTTAGATGTAAGATGTGGAAATGAAAATCTGAAAATTTAATAAGAAGGAAAGCTATCTGATGTCATGCACAAATCAAACAATGCATGACATTCTAGGATGGACCGTTTGAGAACAATGAGCTGGTTTGTCCTAAAAGCCTTTGTCAGTATTGGGGGAAACAGTCTGTTCCATTTTAAACAAATAAGCTGTTTGGCTTGTTAATCTACTACAAAAATTAAATTAGAATGGGAACAAGACGTACTCTGGATCTTCTTCATTCTCTTGGTCCTGGATATCTGGACATCTTTGTGAAACAAACAGTGGTTAGACTGGCATGTTCATACAGGACTTTGGGAGGCATCATGAAGAGCTGCTGATAAGCCACATACTTACGTCACAGCTCCCATTCTCACATAGCGCTTTTTATCACAAGCCGGGAAGCCAGCAAGACACCGCCCAGGTGCCAGCAAGACACCGCCGAGGTGCCACCAAGACACCGCCGAGGTGCCACCAAGACACCGCCCAGGTGCCAGCAAGACACCACCAAGGTGCCAGCAAGGCAGTACAAAGATATCCAGAGTCAAGGAGAAGTGCCTGGACCTTTCTCATGTAACTCAGTGTGGTACAGGCTGGTGACTGAGATTCGGCTGCATAGCTTACTGTTCTCCACCATCTGCCTCTGCCTGAGGCTCCCACGCCTGCATGGCGGCCCGCTCCTCCGCCCGCTCCTCCACCAGCTCCTCCGCCCGCTCCTCCGCCCGCTCCTCCGCCAGCTCCCTCACTGCTCTCTCGGCGGTCCGCCTGGCAAACTCCGCCGTCATCCTCGCGGACTCCAGTCTCTCCAGTTGGAGTCTGGAGAAAGCAAACAGGGCTCGGTTGACAATCTGAGGTGCAGTAGAGGATTCTGGGGCAGGGACTAGCGGGACGTATGACTGGAATATTTGGCGTCCGAACTCTTGAAGCGATGGCCAGCCTGTTTAACTCGCTACCCACACGGTATCCCCACCTACTGTGGCTCCGAAAGCCTCATTTCTCAAATGACTAAAGTGTTTAATTCAAAACAGAGGAGAGATCTTTCTGTGTCATGATGCTACAGCACTGGGCCCTCTCATGGACACCCTCAGGCCCAGGTGTGGGACAACTTCCCCAGTTCTCCTCCTGAAATGGGAGGCCTGGTTACGGCATGTATGCCAACAAAGAACCTTTAACTATATTCAAGAGCGTAGGCTTTCAACACTGTTAAGGACCAAATCAGTCCTGAACCCCTGGCCCCCTTAACACGCACAGTACTCCTACACTACTGGTCGAGACGCGTCCCCAAATGTACATCCTTGCCTCTCCTCCAGAGTTGCCAGTAGAACCTCCACCACCTCCCGCTTGATGTGCTCCATGATAGGGGTCCAGCTCCCAGTCTGTGTACCGGCATCCTCCTTCTGCATAGCCTGAGGCAGGAGGCCCAGAGGGAAGCTTGAATCCCGCATCTCACACTTTCCCCTCTCCCAGTCTGGATCGACATCTTCCAGAACCATCTCCTCGGGATCGTGATATAGGCAGCCTGGAGGAAAGGCAGCCATGTGGGGGATCAATGCTGCCAATCTGACTCCATAATCAGCACTAAACCACGGGGGAGGCAGGCGTACCACGAACATGGCCGGCGGTCAGGATTCGCTCATTTGGGATTGGCACGCTCAATCATAACGATCATCAGTATCAACTATAAATAACAGCTAAGTAAAAACAGTAATCGTGATTAAGTCACACAAAGCATTAGTAATAACCAATGTTCACATGCAGCATCTACCTTAAATATTGCCAAAATAATTTGATTAAACTTAAAACCACTGAATGGAGCTTACAGCTTTTTAAATGTTTTTTTCTGCTCTAATCATTATGTAGATTTACCATTATCTGTGGAAACCTCAAAGAAATTCTGGTTCAGCATAACCAGTGTTGGTGTGTGTCTCGCCTGACTAATTGCTCTCATCAGTGTTGAGCCTGAACCCTGTCCTGTTCCTTAATGGTAACACTTTGCTGGACAAGGAATGCTAACCATGAAATGCCCTGAACACTGTAAAATGCCCCCCCCATACACAACACACTATACTCTGCACTCTGGCTCATGTCTTTATTTTATACCACAAAGCATTTTCAACAAGAAGGCTGCCTTAGGCGTGTGGTAGCTTTTTGCAGAGAAAGGGGGAAAAAAACATCAAAATATCTGAAGAAACAGTGATTTACAGTTATGGCGGTATGTAGTTTCAGGCTCTGATCGTGTTTACGCAGGGGGGGTGAACGGTTACAGCTACAAAAACATGCAACTGCATTCTGGGAGCTCAAACACAGTGATGAGGGATGCAGACTTTGAAACATGGGGGGGGGGTTGCTATGCCCGGTCAATCGGTGCCTGATTTGACCTAACAAGCGAATGCAGTGATCACACAAGGGCGGAGATGTACCTGTGCATTACCACAATACTCAAAGGCGAAACATACATATTCCATACTGTGTACAATGCAGCTGAAAGCAGCAAGGTGTGACGCAGCTATAAGCACCATATTTCCAATTTGTAATTTGTGCTCTCATGCTAAAGGTATTAAACAATTACACAACAGTCTTTAACTGGGGACAAAACAAGGACAACTGGTATTTCAGGGTCATATTCCATGACAATTTAATTGGCTGTTACTGTGCAATATAAATATTTCCCCTGTAATACATAATAGCTGTGTGAAAGCTGTTGTTCTGTATCTCTACTAAGCGGTTATGTCTGTTTTTGAGTCAGTTATACTTTCTTTTTATTTCGCTTTACTGTATGTTTACCAGTCTGTCTGTGTGCCTGTCAGCTTGTCTGTGTGCCTGTCAGCCTGTCCGTGTGCCCCTCAGTCTGTCCGTGTGCCCGTCAGCCTCTCCGTGTGCCTGTCAGCTTGTCTGTGTGCCTGTCAGCTTCTTCGTGTGCCTGTCAGCCTGTCTGTGTGCCTGTCAGCCTCTCCGTGTACCTGTCAGCCTATCTGTGTGCCTGTCAGCCTCTCTGTGTGCCTGTCAGGCTGTCCATGTGCCTGTCAGCTTGTCTGTGTGCCTGTCAGCCTGTCTGTGCGCCTGTCAGCCTGTATGTGTGCCTGTCAGCCTGTATGTGTACCTGTCAGACTGATCTTATTCCAGTCAGCCTGTTTGTGTGCCTGTTAGCCTGTTATTGTCCCTGTCAGTCTGTCTGTGTGCCTGTCAGCCTGTCCATGTGCCTGTCAGCCTGGATGTGTGCCTGTCAGCCTGTATGTGTACCTGTCAGACTGATCTTATTCCAGTCAGTCTGTCTGTGTGCCTGTCAGCCTGTCTGTATGCCTGTCAGCTTGTCTGTGTGCCTGTCAGCCTGTCCATGTGCCTGTCAGTTTCTCTGTGTGCCTATCAGTCTGTCCTTGTGCCTATCAGCCTGTCTGTGTGGCAGAATTTTCCTCAGTCTTCATTCTCTTTATGTTTGAGAGGCTGTCAGCACCTTCCCCCCTGAAACGGAAGGAGAAGAGGAGCTAAGTTAGTCTAAATCTCACATTAGAACCTCACGGGGACACCATGCCCCCCTCTGGTCTCTGTGTGTGTGTCTGATTGTTTGGCCAAAGTGTTACAAAACATAAAACTGAACAGATATGGTTCAGATCTGGTGTTTTCTCAAAAATGTCAGTCTGTATTTCCTGCTGGGTTGACTTTATGGAATTCTCTTGTCCCTTCATTGTATGCAGACAGCCGACTAATGTGATTAAATCTATTGTAAAAGAAAAACAGCCACTTACCATTTTGTACAGCCTCAGTGTCACCCTATACAACAAAAAGACAGGAAAAGTTACTGGAGAATGACGGCAGTTGTATGAGTGTGAGTAGAGGTTCATATGCACTCTGTAATTCACGCAGATTCATCTTGCTCTGCTGTGGGGGACACAGTTACTGATGAGAGCAAATCTTGATGCCAGAGAACAGGGTCAGACATTTATATATTTAAGTCATACTTCTACATCTCTATATGTGTTTGGGGGGGTGATCCAATAAATAAATAAATAAATAAACGATACTGTTACCACCTGACACAGTCAGTATTCCATCAGGTCTTTTGCTGAATGCATGGTAAATGTGTTTGTTTCATTTCTACAATGGACTCACAAAGCTAAAGGTTCCTGGGCTCCAACTAAGTGGACGGCAGAACTTCTAGCCCTGAATCTAGCAGGTGATGTCACTGCTACTCAGCCAATCAGAACTGAGGACAGCAGACCTCGGGATCCTTCTCACTCTGATTGCCACGTGTTATAAGGTTCACGCATCCGACTCACCGCAGCGCTGTCTTGGTGTCTCATGGCAGGCTGTGGGACCCTGCGGCTCAACTCCTGAAAAATCCAGCTCAGCACACTAAGGGGAGGGTATACAGACACGTTCTGTTAATGCCCCTGAAGAGTAAATGCACAATCCTATTCTAGCACCACACTGCTCCCATTCCATCTAGAAAGCTTCCAAACTCTACATTATTTCCCCAGCTGCTGGCTGCATTAATCTACTAAAAACGGCTTTTATTTTAAATCAACATTGGGTCAGTTTTATTTCCTTATAATAAAGGTACTCATGCACCCCAAATCCTGTAAAACAAGCAGACCATTGTACATTTCTTCTCAAAACAAAAATGTACTGTTTTCTCTATATCAAATGATGTGCTTGTCTTTCTATATAAACAAGTAATATAAGAATCTTCAGTGTTGTACCACTTGCATGCAGTAGTGCTTCTTTGTCACACCAGCAGTACAGCAGCTACAAAATGCATAAATACAGAAACACAAGCATAGACATGGAAATGCATAATATGCAAAGAAGCGTGAGACCAGAAATACTTACAGAGATATATGTATAATACAAAATAATAACCAGGCAACATATCAAAGAAGCGCAAATTGCAGAATGAGTTATGGCTGGGTCCATGGACCCCATTGCACATTGGGGTCAGAGAGGTTCACATCCATTTTCTATATATATAGCTCGGTACATAAGTATTAGGAGTATATGAGGCATTTTTAGTAATTCAGTACTGCAGCACTATCAGCTTGATGGTGTTTAACCCTCTGTGCGCTGGGCACATTGGCCAGGCTGGCAGAGAACTGCAGGCATCGAACTTCATATCAACACGCTGTCAGGTCACATGACTCTCACGTACTTAGGCAACTCCATACAGTCCCAGCAACACTGAGCATGACGGACAAGCTTTTTCTCAGGTGCTGAGGTACGCGTACATTTCTCGAATCATCCTTACCATTTGCAAAACAGTAAGTGGATTTCTTGATACAATTCATACAAACAGCACCACATGATGGATCACCTGCAACAGCGTGTAACTTTCTCAAAATCCCAAGTTCATCCCTCAGAAGTAAATATTTATGTCAAAGAACTTGTCAGTGCCACCAGAATGACAAGGCCTTGTGGCATTGTTCACGAACATGAAGGTCATAATGTAAACCATAAGGTTTTGATGACAGTGATTGAAAATGCACAAGGTTGAACTTTTTCTGTATGACGTATCAATTTATAAATTTACTGTATGCAGTTGGAGTGCTGCAATAGGAAGCAATGCAGAATATATACCGTATTACATATACAGTACAAAGTTACACATGCGGTACATATACTGTTACACACAAAAACACATATGTATACACATGTAGACACTGTAAATATGCATACATATGTGGGTGTGCTACAGTACATGTCCAGTGTGTAACTGTATAAAGTAAATTTACTGTATACCATAAAATGCAGTTGGAGTGCTGCAATAGGAAGCAATGCAGTATATATACAGTATTACAGTACCATGTACATTGTACATTGATTACATACCAACTATGAAACATTTGAATGATTGAGGACACGGTTGTTTGCCCAACATTCGGCTGCACCCTTCGACCAGCCTCGGCACATGGTATGTGGCCATGATTGAAGACGTGGTCCACAGCTGTGGTCCTTATTTCACCAGGAATGTGCCTCTGTTCTTGGTCTCTCCTACGTCTTCCTCTATTTTGCCTCCCTACCCTTCCACCATACAGCCTTACTCCTCTTCTTCTTACCGGCTGTTGACCCTGATCATTTCCTTGTTGTTCTTCCATTGCCAAATTGTAGCACTGTGTTGTGCTCTGTCAATATATGCTTGGCAACTGAAGATTCATGAGATGCACCTCTGAGCAATTTTAGAGAACTGGCTGATCACTGGTCGATCTAACGCTTTAAACATTCCCCTGTTGGTGAAAGTCAAGATTCAACTGAGAGCAATTCATTAATTCAGGACACATTTATATAGAAAAACACTGTAATAGAGATGTATAGAGAATATGCTTGACCGATTATAACAACTTGTTCATTCATTTTGCATGTAATGACTTATGCAACGAACTAATGCCTAGATGTTTTGAGGGGTAAGACTATTCAAGTGGCGGAACCAGTATAATACATTCTGACCAACATGACATAAACAACTGAAATTATAGGAATCAGCAGCTGATTGTACATAATCATTTGCATGACTGTGCCAAAGCATTTGCAATTTGACCAAAAGAATGAGACTTTCAAGTGACTCGATGATGTGGAGGTTGTACAAGTAGATATAAGAATTTTATTTCTGATCTGAGAAATGTACCATATGTACCAAGCGACTGAGAAAAACTGTAATGTGACATTATGCCAAGATCTAGACCTGGCCTCTCGTGTCTCCTCTCTGTTTGGCCAGCAGGTGTCGCTGGTCATCCTCTCCTCCCCGTTGTCCAAGGCCTTAGTGTGTTTCTCCAGCTTGTTAGACTACCTCGATGGCTCGATGGGCTGAGTGTGTACTTATAAACCTCTCAGTCTGGTGTTTCAGTCCACCCACCTCTGTCTTTGTATTTTGTTCTCTAGTGTTTCATTTGTATCAGTGCTAGCTGTCTATGTTTATGATTATGTATTACTTGTCTTTGTGATTATGTATTACTTGTCTTTGGTATATTCTGTTTATTGGGTTCCCTGTTAGTTTATGAGTTCCTTGGTTTCATTATTAGTTTCACCTGTTCCCTGTTTTCTTGTGCCAGTCCTTGTGTTCTACCTGGTTGCTCATTGTCCGGCACCCTCCCTAATTGGTTAATTGTTTCATGTCTCACTCCTGCGTTGTTACCCGGTTCGGTTTGTGTATTTATGTTCCTGCCTTAGGTCATTGTGTCAGAAGATTAGCAGTTACTCTGTTGGTTTAGAAGTCTGTGTTTTGTTCCCTTGCTTGGTCTTTCTCCCTGTGTTGCCTTTCTTCCTGGACATTGTTCCCTTGACACCTCTTGTAGTTGGTCTTTTCCCTATTTTGCTTTTTGACCCCTTGTGGTTCTTTTCCTTTGTAGTTTTACCCAGTGTTTTAGTTTCAGTAATAACCTCCCCCCTGTGTCTCAGAGCCACCAGAGGATCGTCACCTTCTTTTTCTGCCTGCACCGTGCCTTGCCCCCGTAAAACATTTAATTGTACCAACAGAACTTGGTCTTAATTGAAAAATCCTGCTAAAATTCTATTTAATTTGTTATGGATATTATATGATACCACAAATATGTAGTTGTGTTAAAAACATGAACTATTAAATGGCGCCCTCTGCTGGGAAGTAAAATTATTGCGCCATTTAATAAAATTTGAGAGCTCAATTTCGATAAAGATGGATAGAAATTCCCTCTTTGCTTTCTTACTTTGGTAATGGGCCTTCTTCTCTCACACGTTTTGATGGTTCTTCTGGTGGTGAGACCACTGAGAGAGGAGAGATACAAAGACACTGATAGTACCAGCCACACATATCGCCCATACAAGTGTGATGACATGAGGACCTCGACAAAGCAAGACTCCAAAGCCTCTGGTGAACATAAGTACCGTGCGCATGGTCAATCACAGCTTGCTAAACTCCTTAGGAAACTGATAATGTTGCTGATTTACATGTTAGGTGGTGGACAGTGCATAATAACCTCACCCACCTTTCGTCACTTCCGGGGCTGGTGCTAGAAGAGGCGTGCTGGATGAAGATGGAGTTGGAGCTAGAGAAGATGCAGGGGTGTCCCTTTCCAAAGAGGTCTCTGTGTTGACAGGAGCGTGGACCTCTGGGGGCTGGGGGATGACCTTCTCAAAGCTGTGTTTCAACCAGCCAAGGACTCTGCATTCAAATGCAGGCAGACAGAGAGGAATCACACCAGTGATAAAAAGAAAGCAAACCTGACTCAATGCATAATGAGTGGATTGCAGAACACATCTGAACAAGGGGGGGCATAACAGGGAGTGGGGGGCAGAAAGACATGCCCACTTGTCTGTTTGCTTTTGGAGAATCTCAGATATAACCTTCTGTCTTTTCGTTTAACTTCAAAATTGTCTAAGGCTGCTCAAATCACAATGCACTTTATTGCATCGCAGTGCATGTTCAGATTTGGCTAATTTTGTCAATGAAGTAACAATAAATTTACATTCTGAAAATATAGCTGATAGATTATGCTATAGATTTCAGATTGCAACACTCAGTGAGTAACCAATATTGTTTGCCTCACCTAAAAATCACATTTTGGTTTATAAAAAAAGCACATATATAATTCAGGCTCATTGGTTTGCATACAATTATTTGCTGATAATGTGCTTCTTGATTGTTCATGATTTTTAATGAACCTCCAAAAGTTACCCAGGCATGGGCCAAGGTGTAATGTACTAGTAAAACAGAAGCAATGGGAAATTGGGGGGCACAGGCAGACGTGGAAAGTTCAGGTCCAGAAAGTACAAATCCAGACCAAGGTTTTGTTTCAACCAACCAGTTGAGTATAAAGAGTCACTGTCACAGAGTACTCAACTGGTTTATAGAGTACTCAACTAGCTGTTTGAAACAAAATCTTGGTCTGGATTTGTACTTTCTGGACCTGAACTTTCCACCTCTGGGTGCAGGGATGGTGGCAGATCAGGGAGAGTCACACCTGGGAGAGAGAGGTTGCTTGTTGTTATCCACTTCTGAAGGCTCCCTGTCAGACACGACCTCCCCCACTGATATTTGTGGCACCAGGTCTGCGTCTGGGCACAGAGTTAGCCTTAGTAATCTTACCACCAAGAGAATAACACTTCTAACCACTCACATACAGAAACATCACAGTGCCGTGCACCTGTTAACAGTGCATTGCCAGTAAAATCAACCCATATGATGCTGAACAGTAAAGACTGATGTCTATCAGGTGGTTTTACTTACTTGGGATATCCTTTGCATTGCATATCTGAGAAAGAATAAGGATTCATGATTGTTATCATAATTGACATCATTCGCATGATTTTATGACTGCTCATCTAGTGAAGCTTCTCTTAAACTTAAGCCAGGAAGGAAGCTTGAGCAGCATGAAAGTAGATGAGCAAAGCTTGGTCAGAATTGGAGGCAAACTCACATACATAAGGGCATTTTTAGTCTTCACTCAACCTCAAAGAGTGTGTTAGATCATTAAGAGGGGTTTAGTTTGAACTTGGGGAGAACATGCAGATTCAACTCCCGAGATGCATGGACTTGTAAGCTGTTAAGTCATCATAGACTCATGATGTATCTGAAGGGATTTGTACTGTAATACTGTTTTATACAAAACATATAAATAAACATGGTATCCATTATCTGTCACACTGCATGCTGGAATCACCAGCTAGCTCCAATGACAGACTGTTCATTTTGGATTTAAAGGCCCCACCCATGAGTAATTTGGGGGCAGTACAGGAACACCCAGATTGGAGGGTTTTAAAAACAATTCCAACCGCTTTGAGGGATGAGGGATAAAGAATGACTGTCACGGAGCCAAGTAATTTGTATAGCATCCGCTGGAGAGCTTGGCTGTGGGCAATTTTTGAGATGGGAGGGTATCACTCGCAACCGGTTAGGGCTGCTGACAATGAAGAGAGGTAATGAGGACGCAGCTGATTTCTTTTAAGGAGGAAGGATTGATTGCCTCCTGTGGGAAGGTAGGATCAGGTTAAGTTTGCTTATTTTTGTTCCCTGGTGTATGGGCATGAACTCATTGCCCAGCTGACTCCGTTTCCTCATCCCAGCCCAGTTTATGCATAAAACAATCCTCAGGGGAGGATCTTGTTCCTTTTGCTTGATAAGAATTTTACTATTCAAATGCATGAATAGTGGGAGGAGCTTATGCGGGTTTGGCAGGGTTGCCGTGTCTCTGCCCAGCTTGGCTGCTTTACCCCTTTTCTTTAGCGTAGTTTATGCAGGCTATAGGCTATCGGGCAGTTGTGGGGAAGTGGAGAATAGAGAGCGCTCTTGTTATGTGTAACGTTGGCATGGTTTACCCGTGATCCTCTCTGGAATAGCCAGAAGTCGTTATCTCTTGTTTTATGAATGAAGTAAAGTTCCGAAGGTTTAATATCTGTATAATAGGGAACATCTCACCAAAGGTTTGCCATTATTAGCAGTATCGTACAGCGAAAAGGTTCCTCACCTCTGTGACATTATTCGGGCTCTCTGGCCTTATTTCTGTAGATTTCTCTGGTTCATTTGCTCCTTCATCCAGCCTGTAGGATGGAACCGGACAGTCATAAAAAACGTCAGTGTTTAAGACTCGGTGCAGATACTAGTGGACACTAGAGGGCAGCACATACAAAGATGGGTGGAACAATTTGTGTAACTGAGTTTGCAGCCAAGCATGAAGATCATGCCAAGTACTGCATGCGTCCTAGAGAAACAGGCTGTAGTGACCTTGACAGTATAGTAATGATTCACAGCGTATAAGTACACAGGAACTCCTGTAAAGGTTTGCAATGGTAGCAGAACGTGTGTTACCAACTGCTTTTGGAGTGTTCAATGTGCATTATGTATAAATACACATAGCAGCTATAATATTCAGGTTGTGTTGATGCTAGTGGCCTAAGCTGGTTTACCTCCTGTAAAGTAGAACTTGGAGAAGTTTCTCAAAGCATTTTGTTTACTTACTCTTTCGCAGATTTACTGCTGCCGTGACAGGGACAGAAAACACATAACAGTCCAGTTATATTAAGTACCTCTGGATGTTCATCCACACATCAAAGCTCTCGTCCAGGAAGTTGGAGATCTTAATGTTTGCCTTGCTTATTGCTTAAAATTTAATATTAATAATTTAATATCGCTTAATATTTAATGCACTTAACCACTGTTTTACTGTTGACTGTCACATTGCACTAGGTGCCGAGGCAAAGCGTGATGTTGAGGACACAGTAGATGTAGCTTGTCGTTTGCACTGACCTGGTCTCCGCTGCCATCTGTTGGAATGACGGAGGGTTTGAAACAGAAGACAAGGTAAGTGTGAAATCATAGGATCCGTGAAGATAAATGACAGTGAAACACCCACATGTGACTCAGGCAGGACGGATGTCTGGGCAGTGATGGCTTTGGTTGTTGTGCCTCTGACTTCTAGCTGCATGTGTGTCTCATGGCTGGTTCCAGTCAGAAAGTGAAGCTGGCATTAAGTCAGACCTGCTGGCAGAGCATCACCGTCTGCCTGGTCAGTCCTTGGTGACGACTCTGGTCAATGAACCCATTCTGTCACCCATAGCGCCCCCACCCCACCATACGTACATTCATGTGGCTGTTCATTGTATTTATTGAGCTTATTGTCCTGATTTCCCCGCTATTCAGCATTACAATGCTGTATATTGGCTTTTTTTTGTATACTTCCTATTTGCAGCACTTGCACTCCTTCGTTGCTGCTGTTGTGAACTTGCACACAAGTTTTTTACTCACCTGCACTGGTCAAGTGTCAAGTAAAGTGGCAAATAAAGTGATTTTATGTTGATTCGTTTAATACAGTGTTTGTTAAACCCGCTGTTCAGGGACCCCCAGACAGTCCACGTTTTTGTCCCCTCCCAGCTCCTGGGAGCAAGAATGTAGACTGGGGGGAGAGCAAACAAGTGGACCATCTGGGGGCCCGGTTTGACGAACGCCGGCTTAATGCATCGTCTAGGCTGATATCACAGGGATGATCTGTTGCTGCGGTTCCGATTCCCACCTTGGCATGTGGGGGGGATGCAGGGGGTTGCGGCAATGCATTAGTGATCCCACTAGAAAGCCAGGTCAGCACCCCCCCTTGGGTGCTGGGGGTAGACAGAGAGGTTTAAATGGTTAAAAACCCAAACATTCCTTCCCTGTTCAGCGCTGTGACTGTTACCAGGTCATTACCATGCCTGCTCAATCCTTCACAAACTGACGCTGCTGATCCCCCCTAATACCTGTCTCATGCACCCCCCCCCAGCTCAGCAAAAGGGTCAGCAGAATAAAGAGAGCCGGTAAAACCGTCTCCATATGGCCTTATACCATTATATCTCTCCTGTTATTTGCACTCTTTTTAAATCACGCGCATAAGTACAGCACACTGTGCACATGGTTCCAAACAAACAAATCCCCACACAGCAGGATGCATGCCACATGCGGTCGCATTCTTACGTGTTTACTTCTGTGGATTCATCTTTCGGTTTTTGTGCAGCCGTTGCCTCTGGTGGGGAAAAAAACAATACCTTTAATATTGACAACGATAGTGAACATTTTAATAACCAGTAACAATAGTATTTTTTTTAAACATGGATTTACTCGCATGTACTTGCAAATCGCATATACTTGCAAATCGCATATACTTGTGCGGTTTCTATTACAATTGATTCTGGCAAGTATGTGGTGGAATAGAGGTACAGGAGTATGTGGCTTAATTAAGCTGACAAAATATAAAAACAAAAAAAATGGGACAAGGCCCCTTTAAGAAACCTGCATTAATTACCTAAAACCCCCAAAATGCAATTTAACGCATTAGCCTGAAGCTGTTATACCACACCCATGCTTCTCCAGGTCTGCTGTAACCCCTGTCCTGCATTCACCCAACTGACCCCGTAAAAACCCAATTTGGCAGTCAGTCCAATCTAGGCCAGAGGGTATTACCTGTTAGCACAGAGCCCCTGATCGCCAAGGCAACCACTATGCCACCTTCTGCTAGCACACAATATAAATTCAAATGTTCATGTACATAAAGAACTGTATTTATGATAAAGCCATTATACTTTATTAAGCGCTGTAATTCTGGCTGTCTAAACTATTCAGTCCACCAATAGCAGTAATTTGCCCTGGTTCCAGTTGTACTGTCAATGTGTGTACTGTCAGTAAGAACACATGCAAACGTGAGATTAGAGTCGCAGGTAAAAATGGATTTTTCAGTGTTGTTGGAGAAATATCTTCACCTCTTTTTGTGACCTTGTCTTGAAATGTCACATTCTTTTCCTGTTGGGAAATGAAGAACGTGTATTAACAATATAAGCTTGAATCTCTGTTCTTTTTTTATGGCTGAAGACAACTGGGGAATCTGTAGCTTTGTCATGAAACTGTCTGGAGTCACTTGTGCCACTACCTGGCTGTTATTCCCTTCATCCAGTTTTCCAGAAGGTCCTGGAGGTTGAGGAACTACTTTCACAACCCAGCTAAGCATCCTACAATGGAGCAAAGAGGTCAAATTAACACACGGAATAGTAACTGGAGTCCATCAGTCACAATCAGAAGCTGGCATCTGTCTCAAAATCGTCCTCATTCATACCAAATTTAAATTTCCCGATGAAACAATTAGTACAAAAAAACTATGAGACTGAAGAAACCTTGCCTGACCTTATCTGACGTTAAAAGCTATGTTAAGCAGAAAAATAAACATTGAGACACAAAAGCAGGGTCAAACAGGATGGAGACCCCTACTGTTATTGGCATTAAACTAAACTGCAGTTTGTAATTAGTGGTGAGGGTCACAAAACCTCATCAGTGATTTAATGACTTTGACCCTAATCTCTTGCAGACTAGCAGAATGGCAGATAACACCTGAGATAAACAGACGGCGGCAGTTCCTGTCGCAGGGGAACAGAGACAGACCAAAGTGGGAGCTTAAGGGGAATGAAATAACCATGGACACCACAGCGAAACAGTCTGAGCTCTTCCTATAAATCCACTGGAATTGTCATCAGTGGTTGAAACACACAGTTACTTTCCTGGAGAATCACGCAGACCTCAGCTACGTGCAGCCTGTGTCTGAAACTCCCAAAACCACATTCAGATGTTTTAGATTTACAGCTGATCCTTTATAATAACAAAATTCCTCTAGGCACCCATGGATCAGTTCTGCACATTTGCCAAATTCTGCGACAGACAAATTCGATGAGTTTTAAGTACAGTACCTACACATTTGCGGAGAGATGCGTTTAAGGTCGGTTGTCAATTGTGACCGAGGTTTAAGGGTTCAGGCAGAGAGTGTGTTAACTCAAGGCCGTCTAAAAGAATTTTCACAGTTTTTTTTTTTTATATTTATATTTTTTAAGCGGCAAGCTGTGTAAACAGCCCCCTGTGTGTTAATGCACCTGGCTCTCGTGGTATTTGCTCCAGGAGGTCAGCGCCCTGAGTGGGTGATCGCATCATCTTGGCGTGGTGCCCACAATTTGTATTGCAAAAGCGTGACATTTATACACCTGTATGGTTAGTTTTAACGGGCCAGATGACAATAAATTAGACAGCAGCGAGCTGGGCTGGCCAGCTTAGTGACTTTGTGAGCTCCCCCCCCTCTCTCTCACACACATAGGCAGCTAAAAAAACACTGTGGGTGTTTTTCACGCAGGGAAAAAAGAGCTTCACCCTATTTTAGACTGACTTCATTGTTTTCCCTTCAGTGACCTGGCGTCTCTGGCCTACCCATCAGTTTCCAAAAACATTTTAGCACCATCATTCAAATGACCTAATTTTCACTTTCCTGTGGACAGACTCCACACTCACACATACGCACGTGGACTCCCGGATCACAAATTAGCACCAGATCCCTTTTTGCAATTTGCCTTGAGCTCTGTCTCTGTTACTGTTAATGACCTAAGACTTACAGTTACCTCACTCTAAGTTCTGCCAGAGACCCACGCAAGCAGCAACTACTCTAGTACCTGAGCCATCATCTGTGGGAAACTCAAAAACCCCTGAGCGACAAATACTTTGCCTTCAGGAACAGGGAGATAGATAAAGTTTTACCTGTGTGCTGGCTTCAGTTGTACCCTGGCATTCCAGAGGCAAAGAAGCAGCCCTTTTCAGGAGAGTAAACGACTCCCTGTGTGGATTAGGTGAGTCGGAATTCAGCTAACAGGATTAGGGCCTGAAGGACAATAGGCCACGTGAGAGAGGTCAGCCCAGATTAGCCCCGAAGGACACCTCAGCGAGTATGAAGTGTTCAAGCGTGAACCTGGAACCACGGTGCTGAGGTTCAGTATCCTGCATCTTTCCACATTGACTCACGTGTCCCTTTCCATGGCTGATGTGTTACTGGCAAAAACTTCCACTTTGGAGAGAGAAACCGCAAAGAATAATAAAGGCTCTTTAATCAGCTGCACCTGGGCAGTTTCTGCATCAAAATCAAAATGGAATGAGAAGTTTTCTTTGACATAAAGCCAGTGAGGGTCCGCATGGGGTCCCTCGGATGTTTATTGGAGCAATCGATGACCTCTGACCTCTCTTTTATGGGGGTTGCAGGTACTGGATGTTCTGATTAGTGGTTTGACTGGAGCCTGGAGACAAACCATGTACAATTACTTATTACTGTTGCAAAAACCATTTCTGTGTTAATTAGCCGATTGCACTTCTCGCATGTATCCTGGCCAGACATTGTGCTATTACATACAAGCAGAATAAATCTCATATGGAGATACATGAGTATTACATACATGACCAGGGGTAGAGGAATACAGACTGAGGATTTATGTGCCTGTATGCTTAACTAACCCAGGAGAGTGCTCTGGTGAGGCTGGAGGGTGTGATATTACCGACAAAGCACAACAGGATAGTTTCCGGAATGATTCGGAAAGGTGAATCATTCAAGCATTTAACTGAAAATAAAAAGGTTGATTAATTGGTCACGCAGAACAGCTGTGAAAATATTCTTGTGCAATACTGACAGTAGAGATGTGCACCCTCACTGATGCAGGACGTACTGTAAGGGGCGTCGTAGCGGAGATGACTTATTAGCGGTCTGTACCTCTCATTGGTTGTTTTATTGTTAGGCTGGTTGTCTATAGGAGGCATGTAAAGGATGGTCAGAGCCTGGTTATGCGGTTCTCTGTGAGGTATAGGGTTCTCTCAGGGTAATGAGAAGGCCAGGACAAAATAAGGCTGCTAATGTGGTCTGAGGAGATTACTAGCTACCTAAAGACTATAATTCCCATGTTAGCTGAAGAAAGGATTTCAGATACCACCCTCAGTTTCTTTGGCTCCACAGAGCATCATGACCTCCAACTAGATTAGCTCAGGAAAGACAACATGGAAAAACAAGTCTCCTATACGCTTCAACTCTAAAGGTATCAATCCGGCTTTAGATAAGAGAATACAAAAAATCCTACAGCAACACAAAAGAACGATATCCTTGTCAATATGAGATGTGGTAAGGTGTCTGTTTTTTGTAAGGAAACTACAAGAGGTCAGTTTCAAATCCTGTGATTGGCCTGTAATGACCTATAAACTACAAAGGGTCAGTTTCAAATCTTCTGATTGGCCTGTAATGACCTATACACTACAAAGGGTCAGTTTCAAATCCTCTGATTGGCCTGTAATGACCTATAAACTACAAGAGGTCGGTTTCAAATCCTCTGATTGGCCTGTAATGACCTATAAACTACAAGAGGTTAGTTTCAAATCCTCTGATTGGCCTGTAATGACCTATAAACTATAAGAGGTCAGTTTTAAATCCTCTGATTGGCCTGTAATGACCTATAAACTACAAGAGGTCAGTTTCAAATCCTCTGATTGGCCTGTAATGAC
>JAODJW010000019.1:23197344-23208232 GCA_026777045.1 Hyperopisus bebe
AAACAATTTAACCATTGCCATCCCCCCACCCAGCAGTACACGTATCTTTTATCATCCATCCCACTGTCTTAGGTTCATCCTGCAGTGCCAGTCCCAGTCAATGTGGCACCCTAGGCGGGCATCATGCCCGGGGCCCCCTGTCTGAGGAAAAGTCAAATTGTCTGGCAGGTCAGCTCCCCTCAGAAGTTGGCACCCAAGGCAGCCGCCTATGTCACCTATACTGTTGACCAGCTAGATTTACATGTATAAAAAGAAGTTGGGCAGTGAAATTCTCCCTGTGCAGTGAGGCTTGCTTAGACGGTCACATGGCCTTTGACCCACGCTGCTGAGAGGGACACTACAGTGTGTTTCTAAGATCTCGTGTCAGTCCCTTAGACGGGAAGGAGACACGCCACAAACAAGCAGCAGAGGTCCTCAGATCCTCCTCTGGCACGTCCTCCTTTGTCTCTCATTTGTCATTTATCTGCCTTCATCACAGGATTCGTTACACTAACATTAACGCTCTCAAAGTCACATCCACTTTCCCCTTGTGCTTCTCATGCAATGTGCTGGATTAATATGTAGATTTTTTTTTTGCACATATGACCTCTTCACATAATATTTCAAATTAATGTGCATATATCAAATATAAATTTCCCCTTCGCCTCCATCACGCTAAATGCCCGCGTTCCCCCATATCTTCATGGTTCCCAATAGACATCAGATTCCCTGACTCGGCAGTCCTGTTTGCTTCCTAAGCTGTTTCACATCAGCAGCAGGCCGGTGAGGGGCCTGTTTCCTCAGAGGTCTCCTCTATAACTGCTGACCGTGTGATGTCAATTCAATGCAGGCTTGTTTTGTATATTTTTCCAACAGGAAAAGGCCCTATTGACGCCGCCTCCCCCAACCTTTCTGAGCTTATTTGACCCATTTCTAATGAAATTATGAGTGTGTGCGTGTGGGTTTGGGTGGCTCTGGGATGTGTAAGGCTTCCATCTGTAACTGAGAAAAAAACAAGAGTTCCCTGAAACAGATGTACAAAAACGTCAGGGCGGAATAGAGAAAGAGTAAGAGAGAGAGAAAGAGAAAGAATGAGAGAGACTCTATTGTCTCAGCCAGTGCCAAGGACTGAAGATTGAGATTGACAACTTTCAAATTTTACAGCACCTCCGTAACCCTCACAGTCCCGTGTATCTTCCAAGATCAACAGTCTTCATTTAATACGAGTACAAACCAACAAGAGGTATGATTTTCAGTAGGTTTTTTAATGCATATCAACTGACACGCAATGGAAAGAAAAACAGCTCATTGAAAATTACAGTAAGTCACTCCTCCCCCTTTGTGTCCATAGACTTCCTCTGTCATTTCTTGCCAGTAAAGTTACTAATATCAGCATCAGTTACCGATTTTTGTTCGGCAGAGCTGGATGTCAAAAAGCAGAAGCCGTAGGGTTGCATTTTGGATGGGCCGGTGCTGGGGTCCACACAGACCCCCTCACCTTAGCACTTTCTCTAGTGGTTGCTTGACCCGTCACAAGCTGTCAGAAAATATCTATGATTTTAACCAGAAAGTTCTGCGAGTCCATTTGCCAGGTGACAAATGTAAAAAAAAAAACACATCAGCTCCCAAAGCTGTGCTCACCTCCAGGAACCAAGCGGGCCAAGTGGACAGCAGAAGCAGAAGACAGAGGTTTAGGGGATGTTTTTGTTCCTTCTCTTTCAGGTCAGCTGGATTTACAGTCGGAATCAGACGCCGCCTCCCAGCATGACTCTTGGGTGGCCCAAAGGCTTCCAAAAACCTGCCGATTACATGCTGAAGGTGACGTCGCTCGGAAGGACACGGTGCTTCAGATTTACTTACGCCATGAACATCTTTTTCATTCCTTCTACTACACATTTGTCGATCTGTTGAAGGCTTACATGTTTTGGAAAAGGATCTCGCTTTACAAAAGCATCTTATTTTAGAAATCCACGGAGGCAAACACGATGTCAATTCTGAGTTTTACCTATTAAAATTATATTGGTCATTCATTTGGATGGCTCTCTGCTGGCTAGTAATTTTACAGCTTGTAAATGTATGCGATGATTTTCTGTTTCCTTTGACCAGGTGCCCGTGGCTTCTGCTGTCGCTTGTAAACTCTTGGTCCCATTCCCTGAGAATCCAGTGGCCAAGCCAGCAGTTCCCCTGCATTTTGCCCAATTAAGGTCTGTCTGTCCGCTTGTCTGCCTCGCCTGCTCTTCCTCCCCTTGCCACCCAAGTTGCTGTAGGATGAGAGGTGTACTATGAGCGAGCCTTGACCAGCATTACCAAGCAGAGACTCCCGATAGCCTGGAAGAGAGATTTCCCAGGCATCCTCATCCAAACACAAGGTAATGCGGAGCCTTTCCGGTGAGCCATCCTGAAATATGCAGCATGTCCCTCTCCACCTTTTTTGTCCTTTTCTCTTTCTCTCCATGTCCTTCTCCACTCCTTTTTTGTCCTCTTCTCTTTCTCACCATGTCCCTCTCCACTCCTTTTTTGTCCTCTTCTCTTTCTCTCTATGAGCCCGACACTGCTTGTAATTTTGCCTCGTGATTGAGAACTTTGTTGTATCTTTCTGGAACATAGTGGAGCTTCAACAGTGTTGCCCATAAGCTGGATGCTTCATATTCTGACTTCAGCTGGCTCAATTTATTACACAGTATAATGAGGTCGTTAAGTTAAAATAATCTTTCGGAACAATAGATACCTTTTGTGCACTTCCGAATTTTCCAGGGAAATCCAAGGTATTTCGATAAACAGAATTAGCCTTCTTTTCCTTATTTTTAAAAAGTTTTCATCTTTTGTGAGAAGATTAATGTAATTTCTCTTGCGGTGACATCTGAGTCCAAATAAAGACAAAATGAAGGAAAATGCAGGACTTCTGTTTGTCAAGCACTAGGGTTTGATGTTTATCTTAAATCACAGCGTGCAGCATCCGTTGAAGTCAGCTCAGGCTAAATTGTCCCTGAATTATCAAAGGTGAATGATATGCTTTCCTTTCCAACAAAAATTTCCATGAAAAAAGGTAAAAAGAAATAAAAGTTGTTTGGAATTCTACTCAAGATGTTCCTTTGGATTGTTTATATGCAGTCAATGCATGGGCTTCAAAGTCCAGCTTCCATGCAACCCAGTACTAGATAAGTGGGTCAAGGACAGATGGATGGATGGATGACATGAATTTGGTTCTACCACACTCTGGGCATTTAAAGAGAAAGCTTAATCTGCAATTACTATTTGAGGTGCTTGTAAATCAACTGTGGTTGGATTGGGCTTTGGCTTTGGATCAAGTGGCTGCATGTGCATGGCGGATCTGTGCGTCACCTTGGTATTCAGCTTAGAGCATTTGGAGGATGAGCGAGCAACAGATTGAATCTTCTCATGATTGGAAAGTGATCTAGAGCTTGGATTGTGCCATCCATGCATCCCTCAGCGATATACCCGCTTGTGTCGGATAAAGCGGACATGCAGCAGACATACAACCTGTGTGCCTCTTGTTGGAATTGCCACAACTCACAATCCTGGGTCCCTCCTACAGCTCTTACAAACGGAATCAAAAGTGGGATCAGTAAGCGGTTGTTCCCTGTGAAGGACAGCCAAGACTATGTATTTGTGTTGTGAAATGTACTCTCTGTGATTCATTAACGTAGGCATTTTGTGACAGTCGGCAAAAATGTGAACTCTGGCACATACAAGTGTTTGTGGGAGATTCTCTGCTGGCCCCGGGATCCTGAGGGGGGGGGGGCTGCACACATGCCAGTTAAACCTGATTCTTAGGTGAGGGGACAAGCCGATTATGTCTAAGTGGGTGGGTGCAGCTGTAACAAAGGACACTCCTTCCCTCATGAGGAATTGCTGCCTTAATTACCCACGAAAACCCTTCCAGTCCAGAGGCGACAGGGACAAGCATGGAAAGACGGGCCATAGCACTGCTGGATTGTCAATAGTCAGGTCTGTTTGCCAAAGTGACATGATCTGGCTGGGGTGCCATTTTCCAGCTAAAGCTTCAATTGGGGCCAGCCTGTCCCACCCTGGAGCTCAGTGGAGGCTGGGGAGAAGATGCCCACACCCCAGCCAGCCATAGGTCTCTCACTTTCTCCATATGCAAGGGCCAAACTCTTCACTTTTGTTCATGTGGTTTATGGTCTCCTAAGATCTTTCATCCCCACCCATTCCATCATTCCTCTTCCCCTATATGATTCTGACCATCTGGGACAGACTTATTTGGTTTCTGAGGGTGCCGTTTGCTGTGTGCTTTATGGTCATTCCTGTCACACTTCTGGTCTCCATGATATGATCTGTAGCTCCTCTCTCCAGTACATTTCAGGAAAGAGACTAGTTCATCTCCATTGTTTTGTGTACAGGGTCTGGTTTTGAAAAAAGTATTAAAATACGAATCATTATTTCTAAAATGTCACCTCCTTTTCTTTCACATCCATAAGTTGTGACACATGTTGTAGATGTCCAAAACCACCCCCTTCTTCTACAGACTCTCAGCTGGCTTTTGGACCTCTGTGCCTGTAATAGGAAGGTCATCAGTTCGAATTCACATCTCTGTGGACCCCATCAGCAACACCCTTAAACACCCCCCCCTCTAGGGATGCCAGATAAATGGCCTGATCCTCTGGTTCCACCCCACGCTTTTCTCTCACCTGCATATTTCTGTGCATGTATCTCTCAAAGAAGACAGCAAAAATTTAATGCCTTTGTACTTGTGCAAATGTCAAAATGAGGCATCATTTGAATATACAACCTCACTATACAGAAAGCGCAGCAGTGCTGGATCCATCTAAGATTCGAATCAACACATTTCACTTATGTTCCATTGAAAAGAAGAATGGCTCCCTGCTGTGACTGAAACGTGATTCAAGCAGCAAATTCAAATGTGCATAACCTTTCGCCCTCAATATGAGCAACTAAATGAGATGGAAGCAGCGAAAAAAAAACACTGCAGTCTACATATATCCACAGGATCTAAATGAATGCTTTGGCATTCACAGATATAAAACTGCAAAGGGAGCATACAACGGAAAAGGAAGGAATTTACAGCTCAAGGACACGTCCTCTTATGACTTTCTGACACGCGTCCAAATGTCCACATTTCCTTTTCCATGTGGAAATAAATCACAACCAGGTTGCTGGAGAACACAATGAAGCCTGAGGTTTGTATGTGCTTGTGTGAGGGTTTCTTTCAGTCAGTGTATAAGCGGCCAGGTTTTACTGTACGTCTGCGTGCATGCATCCGTGCATATGTGTGTGGATGTATGTGCGTGCGGTTGTGTGTGTGTAGGCTTCTGCGTCCTTGCATTTGTGTGCGTCTGGCTGAGGGGAAATTATTGCTGAATCTATAAATGCTCTCCAGTACAGAAGAGTCTCCAGCCAGCTCAAGCTGAAACACAGACCTGTCCTCCAAAGAAATCCCCCCCCCCCCAAAAAACACAGCAGTAATACTTCCCTGGGCTCTAATGAACTTCACCTTTGCCCAAAAATGAAAAGCGGAGAGAGCCAGCACAACATTTGCAGACTCACAGATGAGTGTTGCATCATTTATATTCTAACTGAAAAAGCTCCTTATCGTCAAAGACTATTTTTTAAATTAAAGATACAGTTTAGGACCATGGTATTGGGACTCACTTTCTTCCTGTCCTTCTCTCTCACCTTCCTCGTATTTTTTCTCCAACACCTTTCTCATTTTCTTCTCCTCTGGCATGTGGTAGATGCAGAGTGCACCTCCATGAATCCCAATTGGCTCCCACGACGATTAGGGGAATGCAGGGCGGGCAGTTGGTGGGTGGAGATGGGGGGGGGGGGGGCTGTGGTCAATTCAGTCTAGGATCCATTAGGCTGATGGAGTTTTTATTAAATTAGCTGAAGGCTCGGCTGATTCTGAGATGCAACCTTTTACGGGGCAGGCTAAAAGAGGCTCGCTCAATCACATTAGAAGCTTTATCTTATTTAGCCTGGGAACTGGGAATTATGATACACTATTGACAGGAAAAGACAAAGGCCTCATAAATTTAATGGGAGAGAGAAGATGGGCTTGTTGTTGGCTGGGGAGGGGGGGCCTTATATGTTATGGTTTTTGTTTTTTAAGGATGATGTGTATTCTGCTTACTTTTATCATTTTTTTTTCTGACAAAGGAATTTCATCAGGGCCATTTGCTCCAAATGCTTGTCAACACCATTCACACCCCAAGTGTTTACAAAGCAGAGCTGAAACTTATCGACATACCTATGTGCTGAAAAAGCAAAGAAGATATACTTCATTTACAGATACTTGGCACGCTCTGTTAAAAGGCAAATTCTTTAGAATAATGGGCGCTTGCGAAATGTAGAAAGAGAATAAATGCAGGAGACCGCATTCCGTGGAATGTATCATTATCTTGTGCCGGTCAAATAAGTACAACTCAGATGTACTGAGAGTCCAGCTGAACAGGTCCCATCAACGCTGGCTAATTGCACTGAGACAAAACATCATCCATAGTGCCACTGGCTGTTAAATGCTTCTCTGCTTGGGGACACGTCTGGTGACTCAATGAGTCCCTCTTCTCGTTAGAGCTCATTAGTGGCGACATTCTGACTCCAACCCAATGCCATTCCAGACACAAATCCTCCTTTTTCTGCCCTCAAGGAGCACAAAAGCCACCGTATGTCTGGAACACAAAACAGCATCGACCATAAACGTGAAAAAAATAAAACAAATAAAACTTAAGTCCTCGATGTGACTCATCTGTGCTGTTTTTCAAACACAGCAGGTAGACAACTGAGGTCAAGCGCATGTCTTGTGTTGAAAGACCAGTGACCTGCTTGAAAAGCTTTTTAAATTTTATTTGCTGAACTGACGTGAAGTAACGTTTAAATTAAGTAACATTTAATTTGACATTTCATTAGAGGAATTGAAGTGACGCAAATTCAGGTAAAGTATTTTGCTAATTGTGTATTATACCCCTGCTCCTCCTGGGACTAATCATTATGCTGCCCTTTGCCACATAACGGTCACTTGGATCCTATTGATCAGAAGAAATAATTCCTCTGTATCCTGTTTGAAAGTGCAGCATACTTTCACAAATTGCAGGGGCGTGAGCTCAGTGTGTAAATACTGTGGAGACCTTCTTATGATCTGGATTAATATTTAACCTGAAGTGTGTATTTCCTGTTCAGGTTTCACTTCAGTTTCTTTTATGGACATGATGAAAATCTCTGGGTGTCCTTCTTTTGAAGTCATGTTGAGTAACAAATATATTATGCTCCAGTGGCCTCAAATTCCCAGTAGTGTCAGGTATCTGTTTACTGGGTAACTGCGGTTTAGTGCTTCAACTGAATATTAATCCATGCATGTGAAGCTGGACCGTACCTCAGCATGTACTGATGTTTGTATAAGCCTTACCGCTGGCTGATTTTATGTACATTAAAACCATTCATTTATTGGTTTGGTATAAAAGTGTTACTCTGCTTCCTTATACAGATGATATAAAAATGGAGGACTATGAAGAATAACATTCATCTGTTGATCTATCCATTCATCTTCCAACTGCACGTCCTGGTCACGGTCATGGGAAAATTAAGCCTATGCTACTGTAGAAAACACGTTGGAAGCTAAATTAACTATTTTAGTGGAACCTATTGCTGTTAACCTAGCCAGATAAAACCCACAAAACCTATTGTTTGTATGTCTGTGTGAGAAACAGCTGTGTAAGTTTTCACAATCCTGGGAAAGAAACTGGAATATCAGGAAGTAATGTAAACCAGACATCCTTCTGAACTGGAGGTGTGGTGCCATTAAGGAGACACCCCAGCCCTGTTTTGAGTGTGGACGTTTAAACCATTGATAGAATTATGGAGGGATGTCCATTGTTCAGACATTTCCATGTCATCCAGTCTCCGAGCCCCTCAGCATTAATGTCATGAAGTAGGTTTAATGTAGACGGCTGAATGCAGCCCATCTGCTCCAATGCAGCGGGAATATAGCCCATCTTCTCTAATGTTAGAGAAATGTTAATTAAAGGTTGCGATGGACGTGTTTCCGACCTTAAGGCTATGGGATAATGATGTGACAATAGCAGGAGTCTGGAGGAGAGCTTTGGGGATCTCTTTGTGCCATTGTCCAACGGAACTCAGGTCGTAGGCTTAAATGACAGCTTTAGTTGTAAGTGGAGATTAAACTTGAGTATTGACTTCGTCCTTCACAGTGTGGCTTATTAGCCAGAATACTGATTTCTACTGCAAACACGGGGGAACCATGACTTCTGGCACAAACGGCTGTACATTCCAGCCACAATGTATAGATAAAATTTAATTACTTAACCATCTGCTTCTTATCAAAGTTGACAAGCGTAAGCTAATTGATCGCTCGCATCCTTATGAGTGTTTAGGCTGTACCTGTCCTCACGCACTCAGAGGCAACACAAACCCAAAGCTCTTCCTTGATGGGCTTTGAATTACCGAATGACATCAGCAGTAGAGCTGATATTGTATCCATTGTACTTGTTAAGAGTCTCGGGGGTGAACACAATGGGCTCATATATTCTATCAATTAGACACGTAAGTGCTGGCATTGTGGCAGTGACACACCGACATGAGAAAATAGAATCAAAGTCCATTTTCCCAGACACCTCCCCACTAGACTGCATGACATAGATTACCGTATCAGTCGGTCTAACCAGCCGTCTACATACCAACCCCTGCTACCCCTCCGCTTCAAAATAATAAATAACAAAATATGGATCATTTTATTTTCGAAACATATCCATAGAAGAAATAAGTGCTGACAGTCCATGGTAAAGTGAAACTAATATACTGGTAATATGATTTATTTACAGATTAGATTTACAGATTAGATTTACAGATCGCTTGTATCACATACATTGATTCTTTTGATTTTATCAAACAGATTTTACCATCTTCTTTTTGTTCCATGCCAGTTCCATAAATATAACTGACACCCAATGCCCCCCCCCAATTAAAAACAATAAACCTCAGTTGAGCAAAATTGTACAATACACATGATTCTTTATAATACCTGGTTTATTCTTGGAAAAAAAATCTTAACATTCATAATGTGTTTTGTTAGAAGCAGGGTTGTGTCATGTGTTCCTGAATCCCGTTAACTAGTTACCAGCCGCAGGCATTGTCGTTCTCCGTGGCCACGCCCACCTTCAGATGAGGATGGTAAATGTCTCCTTGCTCAATCTTGAGATTTGCTTTTTTTCCATTTGGTTTTAGTCGGCTGGTCACTCATCTGGCTTTTTTTGTCTGCTTTTTATCTGTTGTTTGTGTTTGTTTCTGTTTCTGACTCGTTATCTAGTTTCTGATCATGATCTGTGTGTCGTTGACGGTGATTTCCTGGACTTCTTTAGTTCTGGGATGTCGGTCATTTTGATACCCATCGTAACTCGCCGCCTCTGTCCCACCACATACCTCATGGTCAGTGGCCCAAGGCCCTGTCACCACCGAAGCCTAGGAGGCTCGCCTGCCAGAGAGGAGAGGGCTGACAGGCTGAGGAGCTGACCGTGTGGGGGTGCGTGGTCTGGGATGTGCCCCTTTGTCTGGACGGTGCACTGTGCTCAGGACCTTGCTAATTAACCTCTGTTCTCTTTAACTCTGTTCAGATGTCGTGACAGGTGGTTGACTGAAGGAAGATTCCAGAGGGGTCCATGCGATTCAATGCAGTATGTATTTACACCAACTAGCTTTTTCAAAAAGTAAATAAGTTTATCTTTGTAGGATCCTGAGTCAGTACTTGGTGGTTTTATAGAGTAGATTTCCCATTTTTCCATTAAAAATGACTTGTTTTTAGTATCAAGGTATTGCTAAAAAGAAGCAGAGAGTTCAGGACATTGGAATGATGTCAATTGACAGAAGGAGTACTCAGAGTTATTCTCACTTAAATCAGATAAATACTGAAGATTTCAGAATTCCATTCATTTTATTTAGACTTTCAACTTTAAATCGGAACAGAAACATTTCCCTGTATCAGCAGATTAAACTGTCTGAAAAACAAAGTAGCATTTGCATCTTGAATATGCGGGTAATATAATTGCTTAGGAATGATTGATGTGGTTTAGCATGATGAGCTGTGCAATTTTCAGATTTAATCCATATCACACCAATATTGTGACATTTATATTTCCCCAGAGCTATTTCCAGGAATTGATCTATTGATACCACGTCCTTTGCAAGAAATATGAGGTCGCTAATAGGAGACAGAGTCATTTTTACTGATTGCGTCACTGCTGATATAATTAGATCAGAGATGTCGAGAATGACGTGGAGTGTTGGCATATTAGATCAAATATTCAGCATACAGTATAATCATAAAGGAATAGTTACATCCATCTTCCAGTACACACAGGGTCATGAGAGCACCTCAAAAGGGACAAGGCAGGTGACCACAAACACTACAGGATAAATCCTAACTACATGTCACAGGACTGGGGGAGAGAAGAAACACAACACAGGAAGAATCCACACTGAGGTGCCGGGGAACTGGAATCCCTGCAGGTGTCAGGAGACAAGCTTAGGATAGAAAATTCATTATTGGCCATGTGCAACAGGTGCACTAGAATGCTTATTCATTCTGCCTTCCGAGACAATGTAACACAATATAGGCAGTGCAAAACTGTATTTTAATACAATAATCAGGGATGCTGATTATTGATCACTGGTGAGGAAGTACACATTCAGTGTATAAAGCAATATGTGGTAACTGCTTGTCGTAAAGCAGTTTGTCTTGACCGAAATGTGTACTTAGTATAGTTTTGTTGTTATGACAGGTAATTGTCAGGGTCAGCCCCTGTTGTCTCACTGTGTCCCTACCCCATTTGGCCAGCAGGCGTTGCTGGTCATCCCGTCCTTCATGTGTGTCTTTGAGTTTCTCCTGTTCTCTGTTGGC
>JAODJW010000019.1:23214788-23237851 GCA_026777045.1 Hyperopisus bebe
AGCCATAGTTATGGTGTGTTGTGCGTTAAGTTAACACTAAAGCTAAATTAAGTAACAGATCTTCAGTTGAGATTTAAAGACTCGCTGGCTGTTTTCTGCCTTGCATGATAAAGCCTCACCGTCCTAACTGCGCATTGTTGCTGTTGACTTGGGGTTTCCACTTCTCTCTTTCGCTGACAGTCTTTGGCCAGAGCTGCGTGGTCCCCAGATGCTGATCTTCCCAGGTGTGGCTCGCAAAAGAATGGACATCTGCCTGCTCGACGGGCATCACGCATACGGAATGTCTGACTAACTGACCGCACGGCTCGGCCACATATGCTGAGTCTGCTCGCAAATGGAGGGGATGTAAATAATAAGGAGTGATCATTCATGCCGATACAGCAGACTCTCAGGCGAGAGACATGCTAGCAGGGACCCGCACAAAATCAGAATGAATTTGTTTACAAGCTAGCAGCTGGGTATGGTTCCGGTGGAGCCCTTGTGTATATTGTGAAACAATTGTGTTACATCTGTCACAAATGGTTTTCGGTTCCTTCATGCACTTTCTAAAGTACCTTCTCCAAGTTATCACAGGCTATTCAGCATATAATGGCAAGACAAAAGTTATGGTACTAAAAATGCCATATCCAGTTGTTCACATAAGGGTAAAATCAGCTGCATTCTCATGACATATTACGGCAGTTTAACATTAAACTCTGGAGGACACTATTAAAATTGAAGTCTATACCATAAAAGAAGGGAAGCATCCAGGTGTTCAGTAGCTTAGTCTACCAGCCCTCAAAACATCTATATTGAGATTTAAACCTGTCATCCCCTTACAGAGGAACAAAAATCCAAAATCATAATTAACTATTGGCTAACACTGATTTTATATGGACTCAAATATCACACAGAGTAAAGAGCAAACCTAATTCGCTGCATTCTGCCAAATGTAAAGCATTTAAATCTTTGATTGCTCTTACATTTGCCCCAATGAAGAGATATTAAGTATGATTGGCGTTCAGTGTTCTGTCCTGGTCCTCAAAAAAACAGTCAATTGATTTTTTTTGTGCTGAAGCTCCACTTATTTTTTTAGTTTCGGGCTTTAAAAAATCAGTTATTCTGCAATAATCCACTTACGACATTTCTGTTTTATTCTTTAGTCTAAATTCATACACTTAATACCCACTTTATGACTATATACACATTACCATTTCACATGTACCGCTCTCCTCTATATTAACCTAACCAGTGCCTGGGCTTCAGGCTATTTTTCTATCATCTGTGCTTCATATTAAGTCTTTTTTTCACGTATTTTTTACAGAGGAATGCTTTTCCTTCCTCTTTACTATTGTTATATACTAATCCAGAGTCATGAAGCTGTTTTGCTTTATTGTTTCCAGTGATGCCCCATATAAATATATAAATAGCCCCCCCCAGGCCAGTCAGCCGGTCGTGTTATATTATATGCTACACATGCGCCTGCACCCACTGTGCGTACTCTTGGCATTTATGCCTGTCATTATTTGGGTAATGTTCATTTTTTTTCCCCTTGTTTTGTTCCTTGTTATGTCTGTTGCAGACATGACATGTCAAAAGAGGATTAGGGCGCTGCAGAATTTTGGGTAAAATATAACAATGTCTGTGGTGGGCAGGCGACCTGCTCTAGCTTTGCCGCGACCCAGATGGATTAAGCGGTATAGATAATGGATGGATGGATATAACAGCGTTTTAGCACGATGTTTTTACTCAAAATCAAGATTGCGATTTTCTCTAACGATTCTTCAGCAACATATTTCTCTCTTTATACATTATCTTTATGACATGTTGCAATATCTCTTTTCTTTATTGCATATTGTATTGCATATTGTCTTAATGAAGATGGAAGAAACGACATGCTGAAATTCACAATATATCAGCTAACATACTGATATTACAATATTTAAACTTTATCAATATTGAAAGTTAGCAGCACCAGTACTAAAGACAGAGCTTTTGAAATAACGGAGGAGATCGCATCGGACGATCCGCCATTTTCCGTAGAGGAGAATAGCAGATTTCATTGACTCATTCACTACTTAGAAAAGGTCTTAAAGTAATTAATTAATTATCTGGCCTATAGTTCTATCTTTTGTTTTCCACAGAATAAAAAAGCGATGTAACATCATTCCGCTAATCTGCACCGGCAAGCTTAGCGAGTTCCACAGAACTGCCAACTCTCTGGTCTTCTTTAATGAACATTCACCATGTGATTGACAGTGATAAAGAGATAGAAGAATTAGATAGGCAAGAATGTAATTAAGTAATTAGCTGCTGTGTATGTGTGTGTGTGTGTGTGTGTGTGTGTGTGTGGGGGGGGGGGGGGTGCACTCTGAGATAAAACCAGGCACAACTGCTCATACATGCTACATTGACGTTCATGTTGATGTTGGAATGGTTTGGCGTATCTAGTACTAAACCTCACTTAAAGTCACCGCAGTATCTGCAGCAACCATCCAATAAACTGATGTATTTTTTGACAGGTTTTTGTCTAGCATGCCATGTTTGGGTAATGGATACCTTGGTTATTTAACTAGTTAAATTGATTAATTAATTAACTGAGCACATGGTGAAATTTAGCTAATACATGGAATGGTCTGGGTGCCCCTGAGGAGAGATTTTGGAACCAAAGTGGTGTTCATCTAAACATCCATCAAAATTTTTGTGACTTTTTAGTTTTTTATTGTGTTACTGTTACTATGCATATGTTCTAATGGCAGGTTCCGTTTTTATGAGCAAATATGAACTTAAAATATGAAATAAATAACTTAAAGCATTTTGTCTGACTGCCTAAGACTTTTGCACAGTACTGTCGATCACAAACACACATGCCTTTAACACGAATTCAGGACAATTATTTACATTTTGTTTTAAAAACCCTGAGAAGACCCTAAACTTTAAATATTGTGATGGTATGAAATATGCCTACCTGATGAATCATTTGCCTCCTCACTTCCTGTGACCCAATGGCGTTGTGGCCCAAAGCATCTGTGTAACACTGAATAACGTTGCTGCAATGTTACAGGAGTGACATGCCGGGCTGCTTTCTGATTGGCCACCTGTCTTGCTCCGGGTTTTACCAGAGAACAGTGCAGCATTTGTTGTGTCCTGGGATGAAGTCACTGTTGCTGCAAAGCTTGGTCCATAATACTCTTGGGTCTAAGGCCTCTAATATCAGGCACTGAAGAGACTGTGGGAACTGGACTCGGGCTCCTTGCAGAACCAGCAGAGCCTTCACTCCCGGTCAGGGATCGGATTTTCTCTCAGGAAATGGGGTGACCCAGAGCAGCCCGACTTCATCTTCCGGTGACCTTTCCTGTAGCCAACGTGACACGCCAGGCCAGCTGTGTGCTGGAACTGCCTGCAACATTCAGCAGATTATCATCACTTGCAATGCATTTGGTTTTGTTGGTCTTGCATGCACAGCTAGGTTATTGCCAAGTCACCAGAATTATGTAACTTCTGCCAGTGCTGCTTCTCTACCAGATCTCTTGTTGTATCTGTTATGCCCTGAGGTTCGGTAGGTGCTGACAAGTGACTGTGCATCAAGCAAAACCATAACTTTGTTTGGTAAAATTGTTGATTGGTTTGCCTGCTAGTCACCCCATGACTCTGCTGGGCCTCTTTGCCATCCATCCATCCATCCATCCATTTTCTGAATCGGCTTATCCTGCTCAGGGTCAGAGGGGGTCTGGAACCTTTCCTGGAGCCGACGGGCACAAGGAAGGAAACAACTCTGGATGGTGAGCCAACCCAGGACAGTGCACCATTCCCCCACACATGCACACCTACAAACAATTTGGTGACGCCAAATAACCTCAGTGTGTTTTTGGACTGTTGGTGGGAAACTAGAGTACCCAGAGGACACCTCACGGTGACACGGGGAAAACGTGCAAACTCCACACACGTCAAACCCAGGCAGAGACTCAAACCCATGTCCCAGAGTGCTAGGGCCTCTTTGCCAATCAGCAAAAGGAATGCAGTCTGCTTTTGAGCCATTTCCAAGTAGTGCAATTGTGCAAAGACCTCAGTAGTCTGTGTGAGCTCATCGCTAGTCTCTAAAATAGCCCTTTGTGCCAAAGCTTGGTGTGAGAAATAAAGAGCCAACTGAGAGCTGCAGCCCAAGACAATCCATTGATTCCATCAGTTGTCGTGATAAAATATGGGAGGTTCGGAATGACTCAGTTACATATAGGTGATGTCAGTGTTTCTTTAACACTTGGTAGTTGTTGTAGACCCTTCCCTGGGGGGGCATTGACTGGCTATTTATTAATGTGAACCAGTGTAAATGTTGTCTAGCTGAGTAAAGGTAAGGCACCCCTTTATATAATTGCAAGTACAACTTCAGCCACAAGTAGAAAAGTACTGGTGTGGAAACACAGGAGAGCTCTGCCAACTGGGAAAAAGGCAGCCCCCCAGGCCAGTGTGTGTGCATTGCACAGGCGGAATTTTGTGTGTTACAAAATAATTACCCTTTTTTATATAGAGCCAAACAAATGTGGCAAATATTTCAAAATAAAATAAACAGGCCAATTGCGGAGGGCCCCAGCAAACTCAAACTCATTCCGAAGAATTTGGACCCTGGATCCAGTGCCAACCTGTTTTGTTTAATTGTGCCTTTTAAAAAGTGCTTAGTGTTGTCACTTTTAATAAACGGGTGGGCCTGAGTGTGATGTCAGCGTGCTTCAGTGCCAGGGTGCCCTTCTGTAGAGGAGTCCGGATGTCACATGGCCTATATGGTGCCCTTACCCAATCTGGTCCTCTAATTCTTTCCAGCTGCTGAATGCTCCACCTAGAAAAGGAGAGACCTCTTGTTTAGGAAATGCAGGTTCAAAACTGGTTGGCCATAACCATGCTTTCAGAATGTGTGTGATGAAACCAGTTCTGTGTGGGAATGAGCAGAGAGTTACAGCCCTGATACAGAGCAAGATACATATATACAGTTTGGTAATATATTCTTAGTTAATAGTTGCCTGGTACTGTTTAATAGGTACTTCATAACCCATATCTGGTTGTGTCAGTACCATGACAGAGATGCATTACTTCAAAGCAGAACTGAAACCCAGAAATGGGAGGCACTAAGTAGGGCCATTCTGAGAAGAACAGTATTGTGTTGAATGAGGTCAGAGAATGAACAATGTGTTGGATGCGCCAAGCATTAGTCTGGAAGTTTAACAGCAAGAAGGAGCTTTCTTGTAGCATGATAACATAAGCATTGATGTAATAATGAATGAGAAGGAATAATGAATGAGAGGGAAGAAGCTGTTTATGAAAATTCAGCTGACCTATTTCTGTTGTTTTTTGAAGCTACCTCTTTGAAGCTACCATCTCTATGGAGGCAATTGGCAGGATTCAGTCATATTGGTGTTACGCATCTTATTCTGAAAGGTTTTGCTGAGCTCAGTTGCTATTTCTTACAGATCATGGTGGAGATATACTAGGTATCTTGCATGTAATGTGTATAGCAAAAATCCATGCAAGAACACACCCAGCATTAAAAAACATCCTTCGGTTCTAGAATTTCCGGATTTAATGTTTGTTTGACAAATTGCTGGACCTTCACCCTGGAACCTACCATCTCCTCTCTCTTCCTGTCCGACCTTAAGAGACCTACTGTGAATGTGACTCCCAAGGAGCCCATGTTCCTCTTCCTGAAAAAGCGGAAGTCAGACTTACTGTAAGCTTGTGACCCATAATCTCACCCTGGGAGCAAATAAAGAGAAGGAAGTGGGCAGGAAAACAGGAGACTGGGTCACTGGGTTTTTCCTGACGTCCCAATATGGCGTAAGTACTCTGTGGTATACTGTACACCTTTTACTTAGTTTTAGTGATTGTTCATAAAGTATTATGAAAGGGCCCGCATTCAAAGTAACAGTATATTGTGCAATAATTTAGCTACAGTAGATGCAAATAACTGACTTCATCTTTGACATTTCCAAACCCGCTCCCATAATACAGCTGAAAGACTTTATTGTGCTATGTATTGTCTATTCTTATTTTGTAAGGTCAATATAGTCTGTCAGAATACATGTATTTCCCATCACACTTATGAGAGAGACCAGTTTGGTTTTTATAACATTTTTATTGTGTAAGAGCTACACATGTCCAGCATGGATCATTAAACACAATGTAACAGTGAACGACACGCAAATCAATAGTATCAAATTTTCTGTGACTGCAGCAGAAAAACGGAATGTTAAAAATTAACATTAAAATAAAAAAACCTGCATACCCATTATATGTTTCTTAAACATAAGTAAGTATTTACAATTTAAACAATTAAGATAAAAATATTGTCAATACGAATGTGACAAATTACTTGACCAATGACACTTTCGATTATAATGAAGACCATGTGCTTGCTATAGACTGAACTCATTTGTGGAATGTAAGGTGATATCTGGGATTCCCTCTGAGCCTTACATGGTCTTAATCCTAGGATGGGAATTCCCTCTGACCCGTACATGATCTTAATCCTAGGATTCAACACTGGTTTGAAAACATTTTGCTGACATTTAACAGCATGTTGAGAGCGACTCCCTAACACCACTGGTCACTACAGACCACGTGCATTTGCCCTGTGCTGATAAGTAAATATCAAAGGGAAAAACATATTTTTAGTTTCCTATCTGTAATTCATCGGCCACACAATAAGGGCAAAAATGTCTAGAAAACAACATGAAACATGACAATCCTGCTGTCTTTTTTTACTTAAAATATAAAACAATATCTGATACCCTGAAGTGAGATCTAGTGGTTAAGAGAGCTGGCAGAGAGAGATATACTTGGGGAACGATGGAACTCGTCTTGTCATCTGTGAATGTATATGTGTATGGAGTACCGGAAATGTAGAGTACCACTGGAGAGGACAAGGGGAAGTACCACTGGAGAGGACAAGGGGAAGGACAGTGGCAGGAGGAGCCTGGCACACGGCAGCCAGACACTGGCAGGTCAGCTTAGCTCTTCGCTTAATGGCTACGCTCAATCGACGTCGCCTGAACTCTCCTTTACCCAAACAAATGGAGGCCGTCCAACGCGATCTAAACGAGGTAATGGAAGCATTCATCTTTCTCTCCATTTCAAAATCAAATCTACACAAGGGGTAGTTTAATTGGCATAGCGTTCTCTTTATGGTACTGGGAAGACTGGGCTGGATACAAAAGCAATATGGGTGGAAGCAGCCTCGTGTGTGTGTGCGTGCGTGTGTGTGTGTGTCTGTGCATGTGTGTGTCTGTGCGTGTGTGTGTCTGTGCGTGTGTGTGTCTGTGCGTGTGTGTGTCTGTGCGTGTGTGTCTGTGCGTGTGTGTGTGTGCGTGTGTGCGTGTGTGTGCCTGTGCGTGTGTGTGTGTGTTTGCCCTGTGATGGAGTTGCATGCTGCCCAGTGAGAACCCTGCCTGCTCCCCTATTCTCCCTGGGACAGGCTCCAGGATAAGTGGTCGGAAGATGGGTGGATCTAAGCCAATTCTTTATTGCATGGGGGGTTGGAAGACTGGAGAGAAACGTACAGCTGTTCTGTAAATTGACACCCCCCCCCCTTCCTGTCAAAGGCAGCTTGAGTCCTTCAGCGTGTGAGTAAGCACTGAAGGACGCCACCCAGGGACTCTCACTGACCTGCTTCTCTAAGTGTTCCATTCATTCCAGCCCGACAGACAGTGCAGGGGCTTTTATCTCTGATTAACCTCCCAGGGACATTGGGGTGTATGGCAAGAATGGTGGGGGGAGGGGGGAGTGGGGGGTGGAAAGCAACCATACTGAACAGGATTCATCACTGACTACAGCACAGGGTTTGCAGTTTTTGTCTTGGTTTCAATGATTTTTACAGAGCCCTCTTATTTGTGCCCTATCTCAGTAAGAGTTATAAGCCTTAAGTTTCAAGTCCCACACAGTAAATAGGTAACACTGGATCTGGGAGCTGTAGAGGCTGCATTCAACCACAATGAACTCATTTAGGGCAGCTAAAAAGGCTAATCTTTAACTTGGAGCATATTTGCTGCTTGACCTGCTTTATCGCGGAGGGTAATCTCTCCGGCCCAGATTAGCGCTCATTGGAAGCCAGCAGGTGTGTAGAAACGCGAGCTGGCGGCATCGGCGTGCGACGCAGACGCACTTTCATTATGAGAGAAGGCCATCTGAGGGAGTTCAAAGGGAGGGACATTAGGCAGTCCTATCTGGTGGGCCTTTGGGAAGCCTTTGCCACTTGTTATCGTGGAGCCCAGTCTGGTTTCCATTACACAGATGCAGATTACTTGGGAGAAACCGACTTTCCCCAAGGCTCATGACTGAATTAGGCAGGTCTAACTGACAAATGGCCAATGGGAGGAGGGGGTTTGGCCAAAATGTGCCAGTAGGGCCTTTGTGTGGCTCGCCATGTGGCCAACATTGAAGAACTTCACAATAATTCTCCTCTCAGAGACTAGATTTTGATATGTTAGTTTGCTTTCCCCAGTTCTATTTTCTGAATCATTTCCCCCCAAAAGTGCCCATTCCTGTTAATATTTATGCATTTATTACCCACTGACTTGTTTTTTAATGATCCATGATGTGCCATTAAGCAGGAGCACCATCTGTGCCAGTTTTGTTATGTCTAATACAACCGAACGGCTTCAAAGGATCGTTAGGGCGTCACGTGGGGAAGCTGCAGGTCCACAGGGGACTTTAAACCACTGACACTGAGTTACAAGTGCTGGCATCCGAAGGACTGAAGGTGCTGTGGTCCACGTTCTGTCCTGGATCTGCAGCACAATGGCCTCAACAACTTCCTGAATATTATAGCATTGAGAAAATGAAGAATGACCATGACTTTATAAATATCACTGAATTCTGAGCTCTATAAACATTATCAAACTTGTACGAGCCTGGGAAGCTCATGTTTTCATATGTGATGAATACTGTTTAGTCTTTTCCATTTGGGATCTTGGTAGTTTTGTAGACACATACTCCACAAATGAATGGTATTAACATTTAAGAGAGTGACCGTGAATCTGCCTTTGGGTGATTGCTGGGTTTGGTACAATCTACTTAAAAAGCTGTGAATGATGTCCGGTCAATCTGCTAGAGCCCTGCAGCCATGCTATGCGATGATAAGATGGTGACTTTGAAGTACACATCTACGTAAGACCTTCGTCAAAAGAGGATCAGAATTGCTGTGGGTTGGTGAGTAGAATAACCACAAAACACCCTGCTGTCCTAAGCTAATGTTAGCACTCTGCTGTGCTAAGCTAATGTTAGCACTCTGCTGTGCTAAGCTAATGTTAGCACTCTGCTGTGCTAAGCTAACGTTAGCCTGACGCCGCACAGAACTGCAGCTTCTGTGCAGTATGAAGTTAGTATTCGCAGGAAGACTCCAGTCTTTTGTTATATTGTGTTTGTACACAAGTCATGAAATAAATCCTTTGAACGAGGCGGAGAAGGTAAGACACCGTAGACACGAATTCCTAAAAAAACAATAAATTCAGACAAAAATATAGAAAGAACAAAAAAGGACAAAAATAATGTGCAAACTTTTCGATATAAATAGACTACAGTTAACAGATTGGGCTGAGCACCAGGTAAAGTGGGTGTATGTGTGTTTACATGTGTATGTGTGTGTCTGCATGTGTTACTTCATGGATGTGCGCAGGATTATAGTAATGGAGAAGGTGGGCTCCAGTCAAAGGCTGAGAGGTCAAACCCAGTCCTGCAGGGACCGTTTGCAGTGGACAAGCATCTTGGGCGCCCCTTTTCTCTGCAACATGTTGATGATGGCGTAGATCAATCCCAGAATGCACAGCACTAGGACAAGGGGCACAGTCACCATGATGATGTTCATGGTGCGAGCTTCGTTCTCGTCGATCTTGAGGATCACGTCCACCTCATTGTCCTCGTCTTTGTAGTCTATGTCATTGGTGCGGTCACGGCCAGCGTCCGGGTTGAACGGTGGTTGAGCCACATCGGGCCACCTGGGGTTGTCTTGTGTGTCAGTGTCCTTGTCTGGATCCAGGTCCACAGTGCAGCCCATGAAGTCCCTGAGGATGGATTTCGGGTATCCCGGCTCACACGTCATTCGCTGATTGTCAAACTTCCAGTACTTAGTCCCTTTGTAAAAATATGTGTAAGCTGCAAGAAGACAACGACAGGCAATCATTAGGGACGGAAGTTAGCAAAAGCGGCACATGTCGCCCTTTTCTGCCTGGATTAGCCCTCACATTGGAAACGGGGCGACATAGAAATTCATAATGGGGAGGGTTTCAAAGGCTTTCATAACCACGTCTTGTGGCACGAAAGCAGATCTGGAATCAACTTCATCCATGTTTATATCTGTCCAGTGGAACGAATGCAGACTCTGAGTCGTTTGCTTTCAAGTATCACGCACCTGTCACTTAAAAGAACAACTGGAATCAGATCTGGCATGCAGTTTCTCATATCACAGCTGAGTGGCTGGACCTTGCCCTCAGACTAAGCCAAATCAGTCATAGGCAATCAAGGGTGCAAGAATAACGACCAGGAGGCTAAGCTAGTGAAAAAAGGGCTCTCATTTCCACACACTGTCAAAAATTGACACTTTTTCCTTTTCTCTAGCTTTTTGCACTTTACTCTCTATTCCCCCCCTCTGTCAGTCACACACACACACACACACACACACACACACACACACACACACACACATTTTCCTCCTTTGTGAAGCACAGTTACAGGTATTTTCCTGGCCATTCTTCCCTCCCCCCCCGTTTTCCTCACCACCATCATCACTGAGGAAGGCTCCTTTGGGAGAGGGTGAAATTCCGCCCCACACGCTGATTGGCTTGGGGTAGTCTACATCCACAGCGCGGGACTGCTCGTTAAATCGCCAGTACCTAGCAGAGAAAGAGCAGGAAGGGACAGCGGCGTGAAGCAGCGTGCATGGGCAAAGTACACACTTGAGAACAGTTTGGTGGAACATAAACTGTAAATGTAACGTAATGAAAAAGTAAGAAATGCGAAGGTTAGCTGGCCGCGTATCTACCTGTCTTCCTTAAAGAAGTAAGTAAACCCTGAAGGCTCCCACCAGATGGCTGTTTCGATGCCGTCGTACGGGATGCCCTGGCCGTATTCTGTAAGCTCCTGGGGATAGCCAGGCTCCAGATTTGCCTCCCTAAACAGCCAATATTTACTTCCTGCAGATCAGGAAAACAACGTTAGAAGAATTGAAAAGAGTAGCTAATTCCCAGCAGCTGCTCCCTCCACACTGACTGCAGCTCTTGATTACTGCTGTATTTCTTTTGCAGACGCCACATAGCTTCAGGCTCAGGCTGCTTATATCTATAACTGTGCAGAAACGCACAAAACTGAGCGACACGTTTATGAGTGTTTTTCGCTGATTTTGAAATAGTGCAGCTCCCAAGGGGTTGGAACCTATGGCGATCTGGGGTTATCCACCGTCCCGAAACAACTGGGAGGCAGGAATCTCAGTCCTTGCCACGTCACCATTGTATGTAGGTCAGTTGCTGGTCACATGACCTTCTCACAAATGGAGGTTTTAACAGCATGCTGGGATGTTGATTCTACAGCGTGAGATGGTTATGCAACACGCCAGGCAAAGGGACACCGTGCCCAGGTCCAGTTCATCTCTCCTGATTCCCCCAACCCAGATCCTTGTTAAGAAGTGAAACCTTTGCAGTCAGCATCTGGAAACCGCTGGCTGATGTAATCCACAGCTTCACATCTGCCAGACGTTTGGTTCCAAGTTTTCTTTTTTCTATTCTGCTTTTTTTTGCCTCGTATTTTTCGTCAGTGGCAACTGCCCAGACTTTGGAAGGTTTAGGCAGTGACATCATTTACCCTTAAGACGTTTTCGAGAAGAGTGCCAACTGTCTTAAAGAGATACAAGTATGGCTTTTCCAGGACTTTCTAAAGAGTGTTTCTCACTTTAAAAGTTTTATAAAAATTGCACTTTAAAGTCAAAAAAGCCAAAAATGAATATGTGTTTCCTCACCCCAAAGACATGTTATAGTTTAACTGGTTTAAAACTGGGATGCTACATGCCAGGACAACACTGAGCAAGGTGGAGTTGAGTGGAGTAGGATGTGTGAATATAGGTTTTCCATGTCACCTTAAAAAAATGCGTAAATAATGAAAAGCAACAAACAAAGCTAACTTCTTCAGTGTTCTGTGCATCAGTTAAAACCTGTGAGCATAACTGAGGAAAACCATGATGAATCAGATCCAATGAAGCTGGGAAAGAGGCTCCAGTTACAGCAAATGAGCTGAGCGTCGGCATCCTGACAAAAATGCATTAAGAACCAACCGAGGTCCCTGATTTCTCATCTGTCATGTTCCTAAGGCTCAGTTACTGTCTTAATTAGTGATCCCAATTAACATAGATAAACCTAATTTATCAGTCATTGCATAGGAAATGTGATCTACTTTGGAATAACTAAGAAAAATAAGAGAAGCACAGGAAGACGTACCTTTGAAAAAGACAAATTTCCCATCATGCCGTTCGTAGGCAGCATTAATGTCACCAGGCAGCCCCCGCCAGAAATGGCCGATGGGCATGGGGTAGTTGTCCAAAACTCGGTTACGCCTCACCCTCCAGAACCAGCGACCCTGTCGGGAAGAGAGAGCTCATGTTGGCCTTTTAAAGAACAGGGAAGGGCTTTAATCACGGAGAGGCTGTAGCCCCTGCACACAGTAATGCCGACATTTGAGTCCATTCCTTAGAAACAGTAACAGAGGCCTTAAATCCTGCCCAGAGCATGGCAGCAAAGCTGACCTCTATACATCCTATCTCCCTGGCTTGCCTCCAAACTCTGAGATTGCTTCAGCTTCATCCAATATTGAAAGCAGGACCAGGAAAGCTGCCAAGACCTCTAAATTTACCCCCCGGTCGCTGATGCACGTTCCACACGCATGCACCCACACATACACACTGCTCTTTCCCATTTATTTGTCAATGTAACACATTTGACAATAGATTACACAATACTGGATTCCCTTGTGTGCATTCAGAGATATTTTTGTGTTTATCAGGGTGTAAGAATGAACTGTGACTGCCAGTTATTGCCAAGTAATTTAAGGGTGTTCTTAAAGGCACGGGATACATTACTTAGGGGAATAGCAGCTCAAAGGTCAATGTGAAAATAACTCAATAACTCTGAATAACAGTCTTATCGTCAGACAGACTGGAACACAGAGAAAATTACAGCAGCGGAAGTTCACACCTGAACCATCACAGCAGCTATATACACCATTCAGAGTGTATATTCACATTTATAATGATTCTAAATTATTAATTTGCTCATGAATAAATTAATGAAGATTTTTCATTTTGAAATTTTTAAAGTTCATGCCGTAAACTCAGTTCAAAGACAGGAAGAGTTCCGTGTAGTTTTTAAATTCAAGTCATCCTGTGGGTATGAGAGTCAGGACAGAAAATGACGCCAACAGTATGGGCCATTGTGACTGTAATAAGGCGACTCCGGAATTTCCCTCCCTGAATTTCCCTCCCTGAGTCGTGTGGCAACAACTGAAAGCCCCTTTTTCAGTGGCTTTGTCAAGAAATATTTCAAAATGTGAATCAGAAAGGACAACTCGAGTCAAAACCAGGTTCCTCATGTTCTCTCAGAGGACAAAAAATGTCTTAGACTTTGTCTTTATACTTTGACCACCTGGGAGAAAACCAGGCTGTTTATTCTCTGTGAACATGCCTGACCATGTCTGGTCTTCTAGATTGTTTGTTCATTGCAGACATGTGATCACCTCACCTTGAAAACAAACATCTCTCCCCTGAGCATAGTGACAGTGTCAAAGTTTCCCTCGCAGATGTTGGGCCCGTAGTGGTCTGGGCGCTCTGTGGTGTGTGGCTTGTCTGGCCGCCTGGGGGGGGGCCCAGGGGGGGTCTTTGGTGGGATGGGAGGCCTGGGGTCTGGCTGGGCCGGCCTGCGAGGTGTGATGGGTGGCAAGGTCTGGGTGGGGGTGCTGTCTGGTGGTCCTGCAGAAAACACAATGAGCTTGAATGCCTTGAACTTGGACAATATGTTTACATTATATTTATTTAGCAGGGTCTTTTATACAAAGTTATATACATTATTATTATTCTTTTTTTGAGAAAGTGGGGTCAGATGGTTCCTGGAGCAATTGGGGGGGGGGGGGTTACGGGCCTTCATAAAGGGCCCTGAAGTGAAACCAAAGCTAGGATTTGAACCAACAACCTTTTGGTCAGAGGCACTGTGTCCTAACCCACTGAACCACACACCACCCCAAAATATGAGGTAAACAGCCAAGCACATCAGGCGGTGTCATGACTTAATGCCCTGCCGGGTACACTGGGAGCAATTGCAGTGCTGGAGATCTTCTGGTGGAAAGAACCAACCATTCAGTATGAGGTCAAAGTCAAACACTAGTTACCCTCAGCAGCACCAGTACCAGCTACTGCATTGAGTCAGTGATTCATTAAGCTGGACCGTTCCTATAAATTCTATTAATGAACAATGTCAGATTTACGGAGCCAGGACACAAAGGCTTGGGGTAACATACGCATCCCGGTGCTCCTGCCAGACCTGGCCTGGCACTGCTATCCCTTTGGGGGTTTACGTGAAGCATGGGGGAGAGGGTGGGAATGGGAAAAACACAAGCGACTTGTTTCCAGAGAAAGCACACTGAGGCCCTGTCAGCGGAGAGGCCCACCATAGATCTGCTGTATCCCCCGCAGGTCATCCTCCGGCAGCTCGAAGTTCTCCGTCTCCATCCACTGATAGAAAGGAGCCATGATGGCTTGAGGGTTGTTGGAGTGCTCCAAGCCCAGCGCATGGCCCAGTTCATGCACAGCCACCAAGAAGAGGTCATTGCCTGAACGGAAAGAATTATAACGTTTAATGCAAATGCAGACGCTTGTTTCCGTGCATGGTGTCAATTCTCATTCTGCAAATTTCTCAATCAGTGGATAAACAGACTGAAGGTGTGGTCTCTGCGTTCTTGAGTCGCTCCGGTTTTCCGGGAACTATAAACCCGCTGGGTTCTGAGTGGTATCTGCGTGCCATAAAATCGGCACATACACTGGACCTCGTAAGCGGCTCTGAGTGGTCCGAATCGTGCTTTTATTGCACCAAACTCAGTAAGGTTTATAGCCTCTCTACATCACTGCGTGCTAATTCAAGCGAGGAACTCGGAGAACCGCTCCTCACAACCCGTAACTCATAGAAACTCTTTGAAAATAAACACGAAACTCTGGGATCAAGACTCACTAGACATAAGGCCCAGTGTCCTCGAGTGTAGGTATTAAAACTATATTATAGGATTTCTGCTACAGCGTGAACTTCTTTGCTTGGAGAGAAATAAATGTGTACAGTAAAGAAATCCACACTATTTTTAGAATGAATACAGTAATGGTGAAAGCTAGGCTTCCCCCGCTATTGCAGATGCCTGTTCCAGGTAGAGTCTCAAGCAGCTCTTTGTGTCCAGCCTCTCGCTCAACTCCCTGACCCTGGGCCACTTCCCCCTGGCCGAGGCAGGAAGAGCCGCACAGTGGGGTTTGTGTGAGTGAGCATGCCAGTGCGTGTGTGAGCGATTGTGCGAGCGAAAGTGCGAGGGGGCACTGACCCCCCCTGTGGTATCCCATCCTCCCACAGCACGCCACGCGTTCGCTCCGCCGAATGTCACTGTGTGCGTGTGTGTATATAAGGCAGAGGCGTGTGACTTTGCGCAAGTAAAGCCTTTTACTCGCACGTTTTTACAGAAAAATAACGGCAAGCGTTACATTATGTTACTCCCCCGCGGAGTTAATTGCTGCAGTTGTTAGCGATGCTAATGGAGTCGTATGGATAAGGGCCAGGCATTTCGCAGAAGGCCTTGCGTGGTGCCCTGCTTTTACTGAGAATCTGTCGTGCTTTACCGAACCACATCATTTGAGTCAGCTGTTTTCCCATGTTCCGCAAAAATTTACTAAGCCCTAAAAGGCCATTTTATTGCCTTTGCCTCCCTTTTCATGTAAGGCCAGTCACCCTTCCGAAGGCTCCTCTCTGCAATGCACACACAGTCCCTGATCAATAGGCTGCACCCATTCCAGTAAAGTAGGGTCTTGACCTTCCAGCATCACAGTTACAATGACCTGCCTCAGCACCTTGGTAATAGAGAAACGTCCCACTGAATCCCAGCCAAGTCCAGAAACAGGGTTTAGCTCAGCACAATTTCAATAGGGTTTTTTTTTTTATTATTAAAGAATTCCTGGAGGTCAGTTCACTTCAATAGTGCCTCCCCGTTTTCTTCAAGCCTACATGATTAACTTGGCTTTGATTTCCTGGATTTTCTCTGTCTGAGTCTGCGTATGTAGTCCGGCAAAGTGGGATCCCTGCGTCCTGATGTCACTCAGGACAAGCTGAGAAGATGTGTGACTTTGGGGAGGAGATATCAGGGATGAGGTCATGTCTATCTTAGAGGCTGTCTAAGGAAATATAGACGTTTGGGCCCCCATTCTTTCCAGTCATTCTAGGGTCCCGAGTATCGATGCAGGGGCATGGAAAAGGGGCGGGGTTTGTGACAGTCATGTGACAGTACAGGTACAAAGGCCCATTTAAAATCCATTTGCACTAAAAATGTGGCTAGACTGACATCAAGGCTCACTTCCATGCTTACATACACAGCTCAAAGATCCTAGCTCTTAGCATCCAGATGTCTGTTCTGTTTTACAGATATGGCGATATCAGCTGTTGGCTCTGCAGACAAATTTCAGACATCGCAGTCCTTTTGTCTCAGGAATGTCGCATTCTATTGCAAATTACTGGCTATTAACTATGAGCACTTCCACAAGTGAATACCGAGGACTCTTATGCGTCCTGCTAGAATTTGCTGCATTCACTAGAAAACAACCACAGCTTAATTTCTAGCAGATTAGAGATCTCCCTTTTCTGCAACTCCCCAGAACGATTTATAGATTCCAGAGAAATATTTGTTCCCCTTCCAAAAGCTGTGTGGAATGAATCATAAACTTTATTATATACTATTTATTATATACTGTTTATTATATACTATGCACTCTCTGTCCTGCTTCCACTATTGTTTGCACATTTATTTTATTTATTTATTGCCATCCACTTCAATCTTGCATTTTTTGCACACTTCTGCTGCTAGAATACAGTATCTGTCATAATACTGCATCCATTCAGACCAGTATTATTACTGCTTTTGTCAACTGCAGGTCTGGTCCTGTAATGTTGGTTTGCTGCCCTTGTGTTTATCTTGCACTCTCTCTCTCTGCTCTCCTCGCACACTGTATTGTTCTGTCTTGCCTGCACTTTTGTAGTCTTGTGTTGTTTCTGTTTTTGTTCTTTGTGTTGTGCCATAGTCTTAGAGAAACAATGTTGCATTTCTCTGTATATTGTGCATATGGCTGAAATGACAATAAAACCTAAAACTTGACTAGATAAGTTTCTCTTTATTGCCTACATACTCTAGACGACAGCATCTACACCTTTGCACAGAGATGTGCCTGACACCACCTCCAGAGTTGCAGACCTGCTCTCTTGCACATTACCATGGAGTCTCGTCTCTTCCATATATGGGCCCCAGGAAAGTGGCTGCCCTGCCCTTTGCCCACGGTACCCCCACGCTTAACAATACAAATGTGTGGCTAACCATCTGTGCCTCTTTTAACTCAGGAAATGACAAAACTGCTGCTTTATTCCAGGAAAAGGTTCAGTTCATTCCTTGGCACCGACTTAAGAGAAAATAAGTGAAGAATCAAACTGCAAGGAAAACACCAAAACAATCAAAGCTGCTAAAAACCATTGATATTTTTTACGACTGTTTTAGAGTATTTATGTGAGGGGAGGTAGGTGGGACTGAATGAATGGATGACATTACCCTGTTGGTTTGGTCATCTAGCCTTTTGAAGTTTACAAACAGCAGAAGAAATAAGTGTGGAGATCAGCCAATGGAGGGCTTTTCTTTCACCAATCATATTAGCATTATTTAGTTGACTTGGAGTCAGGAAGATCATGGTCTGCAATTTGAGATCTGGTTTTAGCCCCGGATACCACCAATAAAAAGGGTTTTTCTAAAGACTATCAACCTGAATCAGCTTGTCCTCATATAAACTGACCTGAATTGATTTCATTACAGAGCCCGCTAACAAGAACAAGATGAGCTCAACATTCTAGTTTCTTTTGTAGGTACTTCTGTCGAATTTTAAAAGTAGGAATGAGACAAATGTGCTTTTTCCATTCCTGCTGAAGGTGTCATGTAGACATTTAGCTGAAAGAGTGAAAAAGTGAACTAACATGACAGAAACTGTCAGCCTAGCCACAATCATTCTGTCTATTAAAAAAATTAAGCTAGATTATTTAAAACATGAGGTTCCTTGGCCAAGGATACTCTCTTACTCACTCCAGAGCAGTGATGTCACCGATGGAAAGGATTTCCTATACAACAATGAGGTCTCACAACACTCTACTCGGATGGCCAATGCACTCACCGGAATGGTCCTCATTGGCAACTGTCCAAGGCTCATCCGAGTCAAAATGTGTGTCTCCACCCATGCCGGGACCTGGGAAGTAGGCATGAGCTAGAAAGCCTCCCTCACCATCGAAGGGTGAGCTGTCACCATGGAAACCAGAGGCGAAAAAGATCAGAATATCGGGCTCCTTGCGTCGGCCATATTTGATCTCATGGTAGGGGATCTCCTCAAACCGCAGGGGTGTCACTCTCTCCCACACCCTGAAAGCTTTGCGGATAGCCTCATATGAGTTGGACTCCCCCACTTTCGGTGTGTAGTTTTGGATGCTGGAAGAAGTCAAGACATATACCTCAAATCAAGACGTATACTTCACTCCAACATTCTATGCAAAGTAAAACTAGCTGCAGTAGGACGATCAAGTTGAATGAAGCTGTAACTTTGACATTTGCACAAGTATATTGGAACTCTTTAGTTTGTGCATATTACATTCTTCTTTGTCATTCTTGAGACATACATGTATGCCAGGACTATTCAAATCACAATCCTCAAAGGCTGAGCAATGTCAATCTTCCAGTCTTCCATTACCTGTCAGCCAGGTATAAAGCATCTGTGACCAGTCAAAATCAGTAATTATTACACTAACTGCTTGGGACAACTGGAAAGAAAGAACCAGATTGGAAGATCTTTGATGTATAGTCTGGAAAACAAAGGTTGGGTTCAGGATGCAGGGTCAGCAGTTTAGGAGATGACCCAAGAGCATCTTGAGTGGATAATGGCCTTACAGAAATGTGACAAATCTTCCGAGAATGGGACTTCACCTGGCAACCTTTCGAGCACAGGCACATAGGCACACACTTGCTAAAGTACAATCAAAAATATCTGAAAGTGTGTAGTACAGGATTCTGGCAGTGACTCATGTTTATGAGGGTTGCCTCAAACTTAAGTTTGTACCTGAATGTTAGCAGGTCTTTGGTCCACTTGTGGCCAGTGAGTGCAAAGCGCTTCCGCCGAACGTTAGTCTTGATCTGACCCCCAAACTTGTCTGGGACTCCACAGCGAGGTTTCTTCATGGCCCTGCCCAAAGAGAGAAATTAGCGTCGACTGCAAGTGGAGCTCTAAGCTAGCTCATAAAACCTTCCATGGGTATCACACTCCATGGTCAGTGTTCTGCATCAGAATCTTTATTGCCATACAACCAAGGCAGGAGGAAATTTTTATTGCTCCAACTTGCTACTGTTGAATACACCATGACAGTAGACAGTTAACAATAACGGGGTGACAGACAGACTAAACACCAGACACGAAAAACACAACAGAGAGGAGTAAATGCAAGGTATGTGAATAACACTGTAGTTTGTGCAAATTCAAGTAGTGCAGAATATTGACTGAAGCACTTCACAGACAGCTAGATAAATCGATACAATGACGTACAAAGTGACATGTCGCTCTCCAGCTATTGAGCTACTGAGATGCTACACAGGGTTCAACAGTAGGATATGTGATACGTGAACAACGTCCTCTGAATCGTTTGCATCAAGTCAAGTTACACATGACATATCAGACAAACAGGGTGGGCTGTTTCCTGAAAAGGCTTCCATAACAGAGCTATCAGGTTACTGCCGACCGGCCCCCACCGCTGCACCCCCTGCTGCTTTTGTAATCCCACCCGTGACACGTTTAGGTGCAGTGGGGGCCACGAGCAATTTATTTGACCGTTTTCAGGTGACAGGCTGCAGTGCAACCCGACCCGGCAGTGTGGGGGAGGCGCCGTACTTCTGAGTGGCTGGATCCATCTCGCCGGTGATGGTCAGGCCGTAGAAGCGTTGCATCTCTCCGATGGCGTTGGACAGGATCTGCCCTGAGCGCATGGTGGACATCTGCCGGCTGGCCTGGGGTAGATACCCGTACATCCGTAACCATGCCTGGGGATAAACAGGAAGGGGAGGGAGTAGAGGGGGCAACTCAGCACCACCACAAGCAGATGCCATTAGCCCATTAGCCCATTAGCCCAGCCAGATGGGCTGTCGATGTAGGTGATACAAACCGCGGGGAGCCAGAAGTGAACAGATCACATGACAGGGAGAGTGGAACTGATCCGTGACATCATCGACTGCATCACAACTCGAGAAGGCCCATTTTACCAGCAAAGTCACGATCATTGCAGCATGAGAAATGTCAATGTTTTGTTTGTATACATCTGGGGTCTCCAACTCTGGTCCTGGAGAGCTACTATCCAGTAGGTTTTCTATCCTACCTGGCTTCTGATGAGACACACCTGTTCAAGGCCGGAGTTGGAGTCCCCTGGTAAACATGGACTGAGGAAAAATGTGTTCACTACTATTTGACTGCACTTCACTTTCATGTATAACTATTATAATAAGCAGTGAATCTCCTTCTGCATCAGATGGCACATGGCTGAAGGACAAATGATCTTGTTGACAGGAGTTTATGTTCTTGTGATGATAAACAATTTCCTAAAGCAGAACCAAATGGCAACATTTTTATTAATGTAATAAAAATACATCTCACACATTTCCCATCTTTCTCAGAAGTACATTAACAGCTGGCAGGATTTTGGATTTAGCGCTTTGCGTTCAAATGGATCCTATAAAAATAAAGTAACCAGCATTGATTCCACATGTCCCTGTAAAGCTTCTTGCAGTAAATGCTCGCCAGAAATAGACAGTGGGAGAAAGTGGGACGTGTTTACTGGATGGGAATCATGAGAAGGACCCTACCTACCAGCTTACAGCTTGCCATCAGGTGCTGAGACCTATTCTGCCATATGACGTGCCACTCAAAACCTCCCAACCCTGAAGGTCTGCTTCTGAGCAGGGGCCATATCATCAAGGCCACTGACCAATAGTCTAATCAGAGCAAGCTCTGACCTCCCAGGTGCTTTCCCCATACGCCAAAACAGCAAAAAAAAGGAAAACCAGCAGAACATTTAAGTGTCAAAACACAATTCCTAGTCTCTGCTTCCCACTCACTCATTTATAACATTTCCTTACTCCAATTCCAGTCAACAATGGCCCCTCTTTTTCCGATCTACTGCCCTGCAAATGTCTGAATGCCCCGTCTGTTTGTGACACACCGACACCTTGTGATAAGCAGCCCTGTTCATTGAGGTTTGGGGGGCAGGGTGTGTGTGTGTGTGTGTGTGTGTGAGGAAAAATCAATTAAGAATAGAAACTAGGGCTCTGTCACACTCATCAACTCCACTTGGTTCTACAAAAGGGCACCTGGCATCAGCTCTATGAAGGTATTTATTGCAGGGCACTGAAGCAAAAGTATAATACTTTGAATCAAAGGGTGTGTCCGGGATTCTCCGCCAACATCCATTTCCAGGACGGCAACAGTGCATTCTTCAAGGTGCTCCTACAGGAGACACATGTTTCACTCATACCCTTCCTTGCCAAGTGCTTCTCAATGACAGCCTCCAGTTACAGTGCCAGGATTAAAGATCCACAGACAGAGAAATTGACACAGATCAGTAAAAATGTGCCCTAGATCAGCCAGGGGTAAGAACCAACTGCCAAGATACTAACAGCTGGATTATGGTTTAACTTCCAGAAGACTGGGAACTTGCCCTTTCCGACTAAATGTGTTTTTGGTTGGGAGAAACCATAATGAAAGAGTAGGGGGGGGAGTTTTCATTTCAGTGGGACTTTGAGACAGTGGAATTATATCTCACACCTGTCCTGTGTCTGCATTCTCTGAGCAGAGCCTCTCACTTTGCTCTGCCAAAGAGCATCTGCAGATTAATGTTTTTAACTGAATTGTGGTGGATTCCATGAGAGTTTAAGCTGCTTATACAGTAGATGCACTATGAGCACCGCAACCATGTTCCACAAAGAACAAATAATGATCTCAAACAAAAGGTCAATTTAGCAGGCCCTTCAACCAACAAAAGAAATTTGAATCCTTCGGAACCCACAAACCACTCTTTCATTGATCTATCGTTTGCCTTCCTAACTGCATTCCTACCGCATGCAGTATGTTCTGCAATTCTCCCTAAATCCATTATATCTGAAATATATTATATATATATAGGCTCATCTGATTAGAATGCTGTGCTTATGATCGGAAGGCTGTTGGTTCAAATCCCCAACTTGGTAGTGATCTTGTTACTGGACCCTTGAACAATCTCTTTAATCCTTAAGGGACTGCCTGACCCTGCTTTTTTCAAAAAACTGTATATTGCATTGGATGATGGCAATAATAGTGTCTGATAGATATATATCCAGTATCTGATACTATGTGCACTGCACCATTTCTGCACTTGTCCACCAGTGGAGAGATTCCTGGATCCTGGTTTTCAGCCACTTTCGGAAAGTAACGACACATCCTTTGGCATTTCCTTCCCTTTGCAGAGAAATAGCTGCTCTGCCCCCACATTCCCAAGCAGCGGTACAGTACTGGGGAAATCGGAATGAGAGGAACGGATGCAGGAATCCTGCAGATGAGCAGCATGTTGGAATGCTGGTGCTAAGGCGGGATGAACAAGAGCCTTCATTGTACCTCCTGAATGGCTAGAGAACCTCCCAGGCCTCAGTGTTTCTGCTCCGTTTGTCGGCAAAACAGCTGTATTGCTCAGCAGGCACAGGCAGAGCAGCTGGGCCACGGTGGCGCCGCCCCC
>JAODJW010000019.1:23244343-23267977 GCA_026777045.1 Hyperopisus bebe
CGCTGGAACAGGTGAGCCAGATCCCGCAGATTAGGAAGCGTGCCTCGTCCGCCGGGGGCGTGGTCGGGATGTGACACTGGGTGAAGCCATCGGTTTCCATGACACATTTGTTTAGGTCTTGTGAGAGGTTCTCCTTGGTGCCCATTCCGGGAATCAGTAGCTGGCATCATCGAGAAAGAGGCGTATCAGCCTGCGAGGCTTCCCATTACAAATAGTGCAATGGTGCTCTACATCTACCCTTTCCCTGGACTATTACAAAAACAACATTTTTCTGGAATAATTTGGATGTGATCTTTTCCGATACTGAGTACTCAGATCTTCAGCCTCAGGAAGTACACAATTCCAAACAATTTAAAAAGTGTCTGGGAGAGTTGGAACACACCCAGTGCCTTCGGGTGAAAGGGGAGTCAGTGCCTTACCGTCAGTAACTGGTTATGCCAGTTGAAGAAGTGATGACTGTAACCAAATAACTCCTGTTCTACCTGTAAATTAGTTTTTTACAGCACCCTGGAGGAATTATTCCGAGATGTTCCACGCAGAACTGTTTCAACTCAAATCATGTTTGTAGGTTCTAGTACAGGGACCTCAGTTTAAGTGTTACCCTAACATCTTGGTGTGCTTTGAATTTGGGCTCCAGCCAAACCTAGCGTTCTGGAGTGCTATACTGATGAGGCAGAATGGCAGAGATACTCTTCTTTCTCCTTCTTAATTTGACATAATCACATAATTTATTTTGGCTACTCTGCTTTCCTTAATTTGCATTGTATTAGGTGTTATAAGGGATCTAGAGATCATTTACAGTATACGGAATGATGTGTGTAGGCTGTATGCAAATACTATGGCATTTTGTTGAAGGGACTTAAGCATCCATGGCGGGGGGGGCGGTCCAGGAACCTATCCCCTGCAGATACGGAGGACCGACTACATGTTGGAGTATGATTTATGTGCTAGAGGTGGGGATCATTTTTTTATGTCCGTTGAATGAAGGTGCTACAGTATCTGATAGATGCAGTGCTGAAACTGGTTACCATGGTGGAGTTCTTGGATCTAGTGTCTGTTCAACCTGGCCAGAGGTGGTTCCTTACTTGCTGCTGAGTGGAAAGGCCCATAAGGAGAAGGGAAGAAGTTAGAGGAACATCTTCAATGTGCTGGGCATCACCTGTCTGCTTGGTTGGTCTCACCCTGAGCTTTCCATTCTCCTGCATCAGGACACAACCTGCTCCCTAGCTGTGCTCTATCTATCCTGCATCCTGAACTCCCTGCACGGTCAGTATATCTATATAGTCTGTATCCTATAAGTTTGCTAGGCCTTCTGCTAGTTAGGGGTAAGAAATGCGGACAGCACAGTCTTATTGACACATGTGATGCACCGTATCAGTGCAGCAAAGTGCTGCAGAGGATAATAACACCATTATGAAACATGTCAGAACTGATCTTTCCATTATATGAAAAAATGTGCACAAAGGAAAAATTCAAGGTTATAGTGTCAGATACAGACTTCAAAATTATGCCAAAAATATTTCAATAAAGATATCAAAAACAACCCCATGGCTACAGTACAGTGAAGGATCTGCCAGTCCTGCTTGCCATCTACAATTTCCATGTTGACACCCCTAATGTGAGATTAATGACAGAGTGTAGGTGCATTCTGGCCTACCGATCTTAATCACTTATATTAAGGGCCATCCTCAAGGGCTGAATGGTGAGGAAAAGAAAATCACTATATTGTGGGATTTGAATTAACAACCTTCTGATCACAGCACCATAAGTCTCGTCCATGCGAATCCTAACCACCAGACAAAAAATGATATATCTTCAGCCACATTTGACAATCACGACAGTGTAAGGTTTAAAATAAAACTTTATTTAGAGTTCTAGAATAAATTATGCAAAACAGCTGTTTGAACATTATAGATATATTGCTATGTTGCTGGATGTGACTTTCCCCCACAACTTTTTAATCCTTACACTGAACACCAGACCAGGAGCATCTGCCCAGTAACCAACACAAGCATTACAAACCATTGCCTGTGTTTCCAGAGGAACAACGGATGAAAAAAAAACTTGTGTTTACAAACACGAAACTACATATCTATAAAACTGTAAACATTATAATTTCAGGAAAGTCAGCGAAGACAATAAAGGCATCTTTTGGCAGGGGTGCCCGGCACTGCAAAATGCAAACCAAGAATGGATGTTCAGCCTCTTTAGGGGTCAAGAAGTTAATTGCTCACAGAGGCTGACACTGAGCAGTGCTGTTCATGTCAGGGTTCAGGCTATTCCGGAATGCATTTGTCAATTCCAATCCAAATCAGGAAGGGGAACTGGAGTTGGAATTTAAATCTCCCTGAAATTTGAATTAAATTCCAATTCTGTTCCCCTATACTTTTTTCCCCAATCCCAGCTCCAGTTGCATTTCCTGATTTGGATTGGAATTGACAAATGCATTCCGGAATGGCCCCAACCCTGGTTCATGTCACTGCATGCAGTGAGCTTGCTCGACCTTCCAGAGGGCAGTATGCGGTACTTACACGGATCTTCGTGCACAGATGGGTATGGACACAAAGAGCTGCTTTGGATGGAGCCAGAACACCTTCTATGTCATTCCACAAGCTTCCCCAAAATGAAAAGAACCCTCTACCTTCCCAAAGCTTCCCCCTGCTTGCGAAAGCCAGTGTCAATTATTATGCGCTTTGGGCAGCCATACTTAGGGAGATTAAAAAGTCTGAGATAGTAAAAGCTGAAAAATATATTTTTAAGAGGTATACACTGGTGTTACAGTATCAAACAACATTTGATAACATGTCAGGTCTATCACCAAAGCAGAAAATACAGTGGTAACTCGGTATACGTCCTTAATCCGTTCTTTGGACTTATACCAAACAGGGCATATACCAAACAAATTTTTCCCATAAGAAATAAGGGGAAAATGCTTAATCCGTTCCTGTGAAAAGAATTCAATTGTTATTGGTATATTATACATTGATGGGGTTGTTTAAAAGAATTTAAACACTGCTTAATACTAAAATACATAAAGCAATTAGATGAAATAAATGAAAAGAGTTATAGCAGGGGTTGTTCACTGAATGCAAGCTGGCATACTGAAGCTGATGGGCAGTCGTGGCTTTGGCTCGAGAGGTAAACAAGGGTAGTGTGCAGTGTCCCGACTCATTTTGACCCATACAAGTTCTAGCACGCAAGTCGTATGTCAAACAAAGGGTGAATACAAGCAAAACAGGACGTATACCAAGTTGGACTTATTCCAAAGCGGACGTATACCGAGGTACCACTGTAATCCGCAACACAGTGACCCCTGGTGGCAGTTGGTGCATTAGCCAGCACCATAGGCCGCACGTACATACTGTTTGTGGTTCCCCACAGCTGAGCACCGGCCAGCGGCACCCAACAACACTGCGTGTCACTGGAACAAACCCCGAAGGTGAAGCTGCGTGAAGCCAGCCACTGCTGAACATGGTGATCTGACCATCTCCTGCTAAGGCATGAAGTCCTGAAACGTTCAAAGACCTTTGGAGAAGTCGATGTGGTAGGATAATGAGGAGACTTCTCTCAGTCTGCAGGCACTGCCACCGGTGTGACGAACTGAAAGCTACAAAGGTTACTGGATCCCGAAGGTGAGCGTAGTGTTCTTGGTAGATCTCAGGCCTAGTCCACCTTGTCCGTCTCCGTGAGCACACAGCAGCAGGTGAACTGCGTGAAGTATGTTAAGGAACCTGTCCGGAAACAGCGGTCGGGAGCTCAGCCAGGCGTCTGGACGACACACCCACCAAAGTCCAAATATCCGACATAAAACATGCTACACTGCCTGGTTTCTTGAATTTTATTGATCGTCTCAAAATATGAAAAGTATCGCATATTAACTATTCTGCCATAGCTCTTTTACAGAGAACTTTTGTAGATTTCTGTGTTTCACAATTTCCATACAGACAAATCAGAGATTTAAGAGAGTGACCTTGAGTAAAGCTAGATTATGCTAGAAACGGTTTGGGAACAGGTAGGCAGGGAAGGGGGCTACTTACGGAGCAGTTTTTTGATGACGGGCGGCCTTTTGGACTCTGGTAAATAGATGCCGAGTATGTAGACGGGCACCCCGGAGAGGGCGATGGCGATTCCGATGAGAGAGTTAATGGTGTCACTGTAGAGGGGCACAGCCACCAGGAACACAGTGCAGAAGCAGAATACAATGGGGTAGAAGAGAGACAACTGCAGAAACACAGACACAAGGGGGGGACAGTGCACATGAGAGGAGAAAATGATTGGGAGGAGAGAGCAAATGGAAAATTTATTAAATGCAAAAAAACCAAGGTATAAAAATTGGTTTGCTTTTGTTCTCCTTTTACCCTCACCTTGAGAGGTCTGGGCCTGTCCGGTTCCTTCCAGCGCAGGTAGATCTGCCCAGCAATGGACAGACCCACGAAGAACCAGTAGCTGAAGCTATAATAGTTGATTAACTGGAAGACGTCTTCCACGGCCAGGTAGATCAATGCCATGGCACACTGTACGCAAGGTCGCAGATCATTAATCTTACCAGCAGGGGGCAACCAAGTATTGAAACATTTTCCTTTATATTGAAATTAATGAATTGTTTGAGTAGTCACTTTTTTTGTTTCCTGCCTCCAAATCTGTGTGTACAGTTTTACATGTTCTCTAAGTATTCTGCATTAGTGCTTATTGAATATGTTTGGGAATTGTGAATGGTAATTTTCACAATGAATAGCAAATTCCATCATGTAACAGGAGGAATCCATGTTTCTCTCAGTATCTAATTTTACAGTTAGAACAGTTCCCTAGATAATTGGTTTTCATTGCAAAAATTAAAATGTACAGCAACATACATTTTATATCGATGAAATGCATTTAATCTACATGTGAAAGGCTTCAATATACCAGTTTCCCCAGAGATAAAGCATGACAGCACCCAGGCCTTACGTTGAAGAGGAGAGCAGGGATGGGAGTGTATCTCTCCACGTGAATCATTGAGAGGGTGTGCGGGAGGTGGCCTTCGCGAGAGCCCACGAAGAAAAGTCTGTCAGCGGGGAGACGGAGGGCAGTTGGAGGAATGACGGTAACGCAGTCTTCGTATAGAGGGGTAACTCCGTGTCACATCAGAGTTTTACAAAACTCAGCATGCTGATTTTGGTCATACGAGTCACCCATGGAACTGAAATCACACGTGTCTTGAATAATTAAGGGAGATTTAAGCTAATAAAGTGTGGAGAGAAATGCCAGCTCAGTATTTGGTGTAAACACTATAGGTGGCATCATATCGTTAATGGGTCCTTTACACAGCAGCCATTTTGATGTCATTCATGACATCTGGGCTTATCGTACTATTTCAGGCCCATTAGTGATATGAAGACATGATGCCACATACCAGCCATGATATGTTCATGATATGTTCATGATATGTTTAATCATGGTAATTTTTCATTTTGGGGATAGCATAGTATCATGCAAAATAGAGAGCTGGCAAAGGGCTTCAAAGTGATATGACAACCATTTTTGTGCAACTTGTATTAAGGGAGCCAGTCAAAATAATTGGGGTATGGGGGACTAAGTTCACACTTTGTTAGCTTAAATGTCCCTTAATATTCATTCTAGACATGTGCAATTTCTGTTCCGTGGGTTATTCATGTGACCAGATCAGCGTGCCAAGTTCCGTTAAAATCTGTCACAATAAATACCTGAGTGTTGTTGATAGCCTCAAACCTGCTTACATGGGCTCAAGGCCAAACACAAAGGGTACCAACACCAACCCCATGTGACAAAAATATATCATATTAAGAGCAGGCCAACCCCCCCTTCACAAAAATGGAAAAGGTTATGATTTCAGAAGGAAGACCCTGGTCACAGCAGATATTATGAAGTGCATCCAGATGGCAACAAATAAAAAAAAATGAAAATTATCAGGCATACAGCATATTACAGATGCAATTAATGAGTCTTTGCCATATAAACCAAGGCCCCCGAACATTAACAATACAGATTTTGAGGTTGGCCTGAAGAATGAAAGAAATTAATAGTGAGTAGAACAGAAGACAGTTTGGGGAGCCCAGTCTCCATCACAGGAGGCTACACTGGGACACAACGTGTTTGTGGCTCTTCACCTGAAGTGATACAGGAAGAACGTGTCTGCACACCTGGAGCCGGGCTGAGTAAAAGACCACGGTAAAGAGAAGACAGGACACCCGACAGCCAAGGGCGAGGTGACGAAGCCGTAACGAAGAATTCAGAGCATGGACTTTTACGTGGGTTTCTGTGTGACGCTCGCTCACCTGGAGGCGGCGATGATGGAAGCGTTGAGACCCCCGTAGCAGGAGAGAGCCACAGCTATGGGTATGGTCCAGCTCATCACGCCCAACGTGTGGTCAGCAAACGTCTGCACAGAGGTGTCGTATTCACATTTATACACAGGCACTGCCGACTCCTGAATATTCACGTATACCAACTTGTAAATACACAGGATACACTGCACATAAAATAACACTGAAGCCGTTTTAAAATTGCTTTTAAAGGCAGATCTATATCTAATGACAGAAGATCAGGCACCATTCATGTTCATATTCATGTTCATGTATTGGGAGACAAACCACAGAATAAGTTTTGGTTATCTTTGTGCCATTCAATTCATACCAGATACAGAGAAAATATCATAATTAATGTGTATTTAGCACATATTGTTGTCCAAAGTGATGCAGAGCAGACCAGATAACCATGAGGAGTTAGAATTAAAAACCTTACTCAAGGACTCAACTGTGATGTTATTGATGTGACTGCATGATTTGAACCCACAACCTTCCGTACACCGGCAAAGATCCCTATCCCACTGAGCAAGCCTCCTATAAGAGGTAGAACTCATCCATGTGACCTCACACTTACCACGGCAACAGCATCACTCGCAAGAATAGCCCCCATGTCCAGGACAGCGTAATAAGCCACGTTGGTGAGGATGTAGATCACAGTGACAACTGGCATGGAGATGGCGATTGACAAAGGCAGATTTCTGTAAAGACACATCAGATCCAGTCCCATCAAGATCAGGAACCTCCCACATCAAACTGGAAACCATTCCTAAATGTAATATTATTGTGGAAAGCCAGTAAAAGACACTTATTTGATTCTTTGTTGAGTGGATTTGGGGCAACCGTGCTAGGAAAGGCGCTATATGGAAAATTAGCAAATGCTTGCGATCTTCTTTGGTTTCGGCCTGTCTTCCATTTCTCTGGGGAAGGGCACATATGAAGCTTACTGCCCTTCACCAAGAAATGTCCCTTTTTTTGCAAAATGGCCAGACAAAACATGTTTAACAAAAATAAAACAAAAGAAATTAAACAAAAAAACCTCTCCCCCAACTTGTCACACAATAGGTAGACCTAAGTGACGGTTTACTGAAGTCAAGGCCAAACTAGAGGACTGACAATGAGAGGAGTACACAGCTCTGGTGACAAATAGACTGACCATAATACAGTCATTCCAGTCCATCCCTTTTTAAGGAAAAAGTCCCCTATAATTCTGGAAATCCAAGGCAATAAGAGTGCTGTATCATATGAGAGTCATAGATTTATGCTCCCGCGGAGTTATGCGCTATAAACAGGTTAAACTTGTTAACTGTATGCTTCAATAACCTCTGCACTGAAATCTTTTCTTAATTAGAGGCATTTCCATATTGCCAATTCTGCTCAGTTGACGTCACCATGTTCAAGTTGTTTTTCCCTACGCCGTGAGTCATTAGGCTTCATGAGATTGTGTTCTGTTTCGACTGGAGGAACAACCAGAGGGCAAACAACAACCACATCAATGCTACCCATGAAGCTTCCTAATGATTTAATCACAGGCAATTAAGAGTCTGGGACCTCAGCTCAGGATGACCGCGCTTACTGCCAAAGAACTTGAAGAACTGGTAATGGGCAATCTGCAAGTCATTTAAAGTTGCTTAAAGACCATTGAGCTCCGTAACCAATCAAACTGAAAGAAGAAACACCAAAGAAAGGCAGCAATGCTTGAATATTACATTCAGGAGAGAGTAACAGCATATCAACCTCTCCGGGTTTTTTATCTCCTCTGTGACAAAGTTGAGCGTGTCCCAGCCGGAGTAGGAGAAAAGTGCAGAGTAGAGGCCCAGGGCAATGTCACCAGGTTTCCAGGACGAGCCTTGAAAGGAATCCTCAAAATTTATGGTGTGTCCTATGTGCAGAGACACAGATACATATATGAGGATGTGAGAAGAAAAACATTACATTAGCACAAAAAGAAAAACCATAACGTGATAGGTAACAGCTCACCGCTAAACATGAGCAAAAGCACAAATGGACGTGGGAGTTGCAACAGCGGCGGAAAAGAGGGACAAACACATTTCAAACAACTGGGGAGAATGAAGCAGTCGCTCACTTTGACAGAGTTTCACGATGCCAGTGACGATGATGACTATCAGGGCTATGACCTTGGCGTAGGTGAAGATGTCCTGGACGCGAGTGCCCCACTTCACGTAAGCCGAGTTTATGAACGTCAAAAAGCCTATGAGATTGGGAGGGAGAACACACTGAGGATGTGAGAGCGGTGCTTCCACCAGATAACTTCCCAAATTTCCACCATCACACCCAAATGAAACATAGCAAAAGTACATTGATCTGGCAAAAAAACAATTATGGTATATACTTCTTAATAAAACCCAGGATATAAATGCTAAAATGTCTGTGGACCGCATATTTGAGTATAGTATAGCACACAGGACAGTAAATTGCAGGAAAACAAATGGAAAAGTTCTTAGTAATTTGCACTGGTTATTTTGTTGGTATTAAATCACTGGATTAATTTAATAATAGTGCAATCAGACTTGTAGAACAGCTTAAATTTTTTTTAGATTAGCTGCAAACTGCTACTTGCAAAGGCATCCAGGTTCCTGATCTCAGAGAGACTCACAGATACAAGCGGCAGCGATGAGACGGGAGGCGGCATAAGGGGGCTCGCAGCTGGGAAAGAGCGGCTGGATGAGGTAGTTAGCAAACGTGATGGCGATGATAGCCTGGCTGGTCGGCTCGATGATCAACAGAGACGTCCACAGGCGGATGAAGGCAATGAAGCCGCCAAAGGACTCCAGGATGTAGGCATAGCTGGCACCCGACTTGGTGATGGTGGTGCCAAGTTCAGCATAGCAAAGTGCTCCAACCACTGAGAATATCCCTCCGATGGCCCAGAGGACTAGCGACAGGCCGAAGGAGGCACTGTAGATGAGTACACCCTTGGGGGAGACGAAGATGCCCGAGCCAATCATGTTTCCCACGATTAGGCTGATGCCATTGAGAAGCGAGATCTCCTTCTTCAACTGCATCCCTTCTTTCACCGGCTCCGCTGTGCTGACTGGGAGCAACGATGGACTCCCGTTCAATGTTTCACCTGATTCAAGATGTTTGCCCATCTCCACAAACCTCCAACTCTCCCTGCATGAAGCAACATAGAAACAAAACAAAAAAATAAACCACAACCACCAAACTCCATCTGTGTTCTGCAACCAGCAATAGCAAACTCAAAGCACTGCTGGCTGAACCACTAACAAGGTCACATTACTCATTTCACTTACATTCCAACTCATGTCAATGTACTTTGAGGGAACATTCTACATGTAGTATAAAATAAGCCACAAAGATGAGGAATACTTTACTGTGAATACACAAAACACAAATACACACACTACTATACTAATATCTTTGTGGGGACTATCCATTCATTTTTATGGGCATAACCCTAATCCCAACAATGATGACCTTAACCCCCACCCAGCCCTAACCTTAACCATAAGTAACCAAATAAAATACATTTTTAGTTTGTTGATTGCAGTAACAGATTTTTATTTTTACTTGCACATGAAATATATATCAAATAAAATCTGTAGAAAGTATGCATTTTCACTAAAGACTCTATATACACACAGCACAGTCTTTGGACTGTAGGGGGAAACTGGAGTACCTGGAGGAAATAACGGCATGGGGAAAACATGCAAACTCCACACACGTGACCAGGTGGAGACTTGAACCCAGGTCCCAGAGGTGTGAGGCCACAGTGCTAACCACTGCACCACCATGCCGCCCCTGGCAAATAAAATGTTTAAGCCTATTCAACTGGGTAGTAAATTATATATATTGTATATTCACTTAGAATAAAAAACTGAATTTTACATCACATCTTGCAAATTAACGGTAACACAACAAAAATAAACAACTTCTTTTGTTCGCTTTGGTTCCCAAACCTCTCACCAGGGGCACATTAGCCAGTCCATGCATTCATTAAATTTCTTCACCAGCTCAGTTAATTGATTAATTAATTTAATTAACTAACTATGAGGTTTTGATTGGCCAAACAAGGTGGGGTAGTGATTTAGTCAAGAAAACACACTGGAGTATAGCATGGTTGCTGGAAATACTGGGGTGATTTTAGGACAGGTTTTGAAATAGCTAAGCTGACACACTTTGATGAAATGTGTTACACCAACATTAAGATCATTTAAACAATTTTCTTTGATTACCTTAGATTTCTGCACAGTACTGTATATGCATGCATGTATCCAAAGAATCATCCCGCACACCTCAACATAAACAAGAACATTTCGCCTGAACATAACATACAGGTAATCAATTAGTATGTACTCAACAGTAAAAAATGTGGAAAGACAGCTAGCTATAGTTTCTTTCCCAGTAATTATTTGCATTGCTAAATGGGTTAACCAGTATTTGTTTAAATGCGATGTCTGAAGTTACCTGAAAAGTACTCATATGTCATGTCAGATGTTAGCCTGCAATGAATGGAACTAGACTCTGGCAAGGAAAGCACTCTTTCTCAACTGATATTTGGTTCACAGAGTTGCAATTAAACCCAGATTGATTAGTAACTCAGTGTTTATCAGGATGCTTCGTATAGGTGTGTGAATACAACAACTTGTGAGCTTGTTTGACAGGATTAACATAAACTGTGAATGAAGATAATGGGGTAGGAGATGAGACCCAGGGAGGTTGAAGAGATAATTAATCCCAGTCAACTGTACCAACATCTCCCCAAGTTTGATTGCATTCAACAGAATTGCCAGCATATCATTCGCAGAACAGACACACTTTTTTTTCCACAGAAGTCCCTGTTCACTTAATTATTCTCAGCTGTAAAGAAGAGAATGCACTTGTTCACACATGAAACAGATTATGTCATCTTGGTTAATCTGGTTCATGCTTCTGTTTAGCTGTTGAAGTCTCAGATGTCTTTTTGTGATTTGTTTGCGGTACTATCAGGCTTGGATGTGATCATTTCCCTGAGGAACTCCCCCCCCCCCCCAATCCACAGAGGAGTTATCTAGCTTGCACAAACATGTTTACTTAAAAAGTAAATTGGGCAAAAAAAAGGATATACCGTGACTTCATCAGGCCCAAAGGCAGTAATCTAGGGTATCAGCAGATACCATCCGTGTGTTTATGTAATTTCATATCTACTTACTCTAATCGAGCAATTAATGAATTATTAATTAATTAAAATAACATTTACCTGCGTTGCTGTTAGAGCACCAATGAATTTCCGTTAATCACACTGGGACACCGGCACAGTGGTCTCTCATTTGGGCATTGTCCCCATCTAAGAAAACAGCAGCAACATTGCTGAGGTATGTATAATTATGTCTGTCGTATAACCTGCACACCACTGCAGTTACGAAAGTCATGTAGTATTCACGTAAATCAAAGAATAATGAAAGAGATTACGATATAAGCGTCGTTATAAAAGTTTCAAGAAAACAAAAAAAGCTTCTAAATGATCCACTAAAAGACACTGTAACCCGTCCAAACTGTACGTGTATTTCTATATCCAACCAGCGCAGGACTCGCCATTGCCAGTTAATAGTCTTTGTGCCTGGAAAACATATTCAACACAAAAGAGAGCCCGACATTCGTGTGATTAAAAATATCGAAGTGGTACGGCAATCCTTAAGACCGATCTAGCTTAACCGAGTAAAAATCTTTTTACATCCACATCGTATTCACGCTGTTCCTTTCAATAATAATATGTGACCACTTCGTGCGAATTTCCGCGTCATTGCCAATAAAACATAAATAAATATCAAAATTCATGGCGGAAATTCAAACCACAAAAATATGTAGCAAAACGGGGCAACATATGAATAAACAGCACCGCATATACAGATTCTTTATCTATAGTAAAGGGATATTTACAGCAGTTTTCATCTTTTTCAGTGAATTGAAAACTTTTCCAGTATAAGCCTTGAAGATGACAGGGTAGCAGTCAGCGATATATTTACCTTTTCAGAGCAGAGTTGTCCAATTTCTGAAGGAAACAACCAAGCGATTTTCTGTTTATTTACGGTTTACGGACACATCCCTATGTCGATGTACGATGCGCGTCAACCAACGGGCTGAAGCAAAATCCTTCACACAGACGTGATAATAAAACAGTATTAAAATATACTATAGCTGTATGGATATACATAGATTATATGCCCCATCAAGGAAAGTGTCGCCACTTAAAACGCCTTCTTTTGCCCTGTCAGTTTGGCCAGTTTAAGCAGTAAATACCTGATCTCAGCTGTTTGCGCCTTTGTGCCCCGTCCTCCCCGCTGACGCTGTCTCGCGCTGGCTCATTTCCCATCAGTTCGCACTCCGCATGTCGTACATTTACGCACTTTGCGTACATGTGGGCTTGTCACGTGACGGCAGCCGCACGCATCCTGTTCCAGTTGTTTACCATATTGCGAGGGGTTGTTCCGCACAGCTGGTTTCGTGAGTATGGAAGAAAGGGTGTTTAGCAGGTAACCTCAGTATGTTTAATCCAGAATTAGTGCAAATTCTGGATTTTCCGTTCAAGAAACCGAGATCAGAGAGGGGGAACTATTACCGTTTATCACTTCAGGCTTCGACAATCTGCTTGTCTCACGTTTAAAGCATCACACGCCGTGGATTTGCATTCACATCTGAATGAAATGCTGAACACAAAGCAACTTAATTTCGGGCGTTATGTATAGTAGTACTAGCACACAATAGGCAGCTGCATGTCATTGTCATTTCCCCCCCAGACTTAAATCTCTGATGATAGACAAGTTTCACCAAATTGCAGGTTTATCATACAATTATACAAATGTTTACAGGTACTGAAGGATTTATTGCTATAGTTGTATATAAATAAATATTGCAGGATTGTGTAATGTCATTCTATGCCTAGATACAGCTCAAAATATCATTACTGATCCTTCAATAAAAATCTGTTCAGGGACAGGAAGTCAGTCCAAGGCATTAATGTATAGGTAGTGTTGGAACACTTTATTCCAATTAAAAAGTTTTATTTCCCAATGTTTTGTACCTACTCTGAAGATTATGTGCCACACATAATCTCCAATGTCAAAGCGAAAAGGCCATGCCGTGTCAATGCATCGAGAACTTACAGGGTATGTGCACTGTGCAGGAAATTTGCACAGGGTATGTAACTTGTGTTTGTAGGGCAGTTGGATGAGCTTTTTCTTGGGGACAGAGGGAACCCGTCATGTTGACTGCAGTCGTGCTTCAGTCTGACCCACAGCAGGATTAGAGCCAGGTTTGAGATGACTGTAGGTATACTCAGGGCCCGACTGTAGTGATTGTAGGGACTGAAAGTCACCCCACAGAGAGCATTATTATGGCCTGTGTGGTTCTGCACAATATCACCGCAGTCAGACAAGAGTCCACCTCACATTGAGTCCATCTTGATCCACCACACATTAAGCCAGAGGTAGAACATTCCTTCCACAGACAGTTTATCTCAGGAATTGCTCACAACCCTTACAATTTGAAACAGATGACAATTTCACTGTAGTTCAATTCATGATAACTTTATTACCCACAAATAATAATGACACATACTAGAGATTGCGCAATTTTATTTACTTCTGGGTTATTCCATTTTAATTAAAAAAATTCAATAAAGTTTATGTATCACCTTTTTTTTAATAAAATCTGACGGCATGTGAATTACACATACATTCCAGAGCTCAGAATTTTTTTGTTTTAATTTTTACTTTAATTCCCTTTGAGGTGCAGTGCCTTTTGTACACCACAGCTAGGAAGAACAGTTTATCTCATAAACTGCCTTTTTATTATGTTTGGTTATTTAAAACAGTGAAGGGCTTGAAGTAACATTTCTGCATTTTATAATGAAATGTGTATGCGGACGGCTTGTAAATGAAACAGTAACCTGTTACTTGGTTCCCTTCACGAGATAAGCACCTCAAAATTGTTTTTTTTTTTTACTACAAATTGCTATATTTGAAAGAGTAAAACCGGAACTGACAAAAATACCCAGAATAACAGGTAAATGTTTTGTGATACAAATACAAATATGTACAAATTCTTCCCAGTCTGTGTTCTGATATTTTGACTTTGCGATGGCTATTCCAATTCATTCTGTTTTTCACTTTCAGTACATAATTCAATAAATCACGTAAGATATTCAACATTTTACTATAAAATAGGCTTTGTGTTAATGATTTTAATGATTTTTGCCCAACTGTAGGCTAATGTAAATGTTCTAAGCATGGTTTTAAGGTAGGCTAGGTTATGATTGTTAGGTTAGGTGTTAAAATACGTTTTCACTTTACAGTATTTTTTCACCTTACGATAGGTTTATCGGAACATAACCCCATCGTGTCTGTATTTAATTATAAAAATCTAGTGTTACTCCAAGCCCTTCAAGGGTTTTTTAACAGCCAAACATGATGAACACTGACCTTGAAAACAGAAAGTTAAACTTACAAAAAAGTTGATTTTGACCATATCATGAAAGAAGGCTATTTCTGACCCTTCTACCAAGCCATAGCTGAGCTATCTAGCTGCAATAGTTAAAAATGTGCAGCTCATAAGAGAACACTCTTAAATACCAATATGTCCTTTGTCACCTACGGTGTAGACAAGGTACTAGTTCTCAAAGGGACATTTTTGGGGAAAAAAAACATTTCTGAAGTCTGAAAGGTACATGTCATTCACATTCCAAATATTATCAAAATCAAAAAAGGTGAAGCAAAGGTCATTTGTTTGAATTAAAATGAAATGAACTGGTGTAACTCCTTAACAGATAACTAGGAAGACAACATTTACATTAATCCTGAGCCTCTGAATTTCTTATTTTCACTTATACAGAGGACATTAGGAATAGGTTCATAGTGTGATCGGCAGTATTGTCAAGACGGATGGACCCTCATCATCTTGGGATAGGTCAGCCAAACTTTGTTAGAAGACAGTAAGCAAGTGCATTTATTCAGATATTGACATGCATGATAATCAAATTATACCTCTGCTGTCCTCGCTGTATCTCTCCTCATCTCATAGACTGTTAAGGTCTCCTGGTCTTTTTCCTTTAATGAGTACTTTAATTCAGGTAATGCAGTCAGCGCTATCAGGCAGAATTAGCGGAGTATTCAGTCACTTGTAAAAGCATGGTGCTCTGTTGTGGCAGGAGGATCCACTAGACACTGATGCCATCACTCACTGGGAAAAGAATGATGATTTAATTTTAAACGAGTGTCAATTATTTCAAAAGTACTGAGGGATGAGTATTTCCACCCCCTCAGTTCCAAAAAGGAATGTATTCCATGTGAATCTAAGAAACCTTGCATTTGTAAGAACTTGCGTTTAGACCACCTCCAGACCATCTACAGTACCCGTCTCACCAAGAAAGCTGTCTGCATAGCAGCCAATCCCACCCACCCAATGCAAAGCTTCTTCAACCTGCTGCCATCAGGGAAGAGACTGCGGTGTCTCCAGGCCAGGACCAGCAGACTGAAGGACAGCTTCATCCATCAGGCTGTTAGGAAGCTCAACTCTCTCCCGGCTCTGCCCCCACTCCCCTCTTCTGCCACACGGACTTCTGAAACTTTCTGAAACTCTGTTATACACACACTAACACTCACACACTAACACTCACACACTAACACTCACAGACTCACTCACCTGCACCAGTCACTTTGTGTAGCATTAGTCTGCTACTCAGCCGACCTCATAAATGACTCTGTCTGTTGAAGGCTGCTCTTTATTACTTATCACCTCTTACAAGCTCTATTGCACTTTGTGTCTGATTTGCACTCTCTGCCACGTGCCCTTGTATATTGTATTTATTTTTCTTACTTGTATTTTTTAAGTTTTTATTATTTTTTTTTTTTTGTATTAATGTTACTGTTTAGGGTTGTGAGGAAACATTATTTCAATTCTCTGTGTATTCTGTACATGTGGCAGAATTGACAATAAAGCTGACTTTGACTTTGACTTAGCTGGTCTTTAGTACAGTATAGAATAGTACAGTAATGTACGGTACCAAGTATAGTACGGTATGTACAGTATGGTATAGTACAGTACCAAGTATAGTCAGTGTTGGGAAGATAACTTTGGAAATGTAATTCATTACAATTACAAGTTACTCTAAATTACACTACTAATGTAATCGTGTAACTATTTCAATTACTATATGAAAGCAATGTAACTGCATTTGATTACTTTTTAATTACTTTTAGAAATTATGAATGAATATTCTCAACCGTTAAACATTTTGAAATTTTGTAACTTGGTAGTGTTTACCTTACAGCAGTACTAAACACTCACTACTGTAAAACTCCTTTCAGTACATGATCTACATTAATGTTACATAAAATACCTATTTTCTTTAAAAAAAATAAAATAAAATTTTCAGCCTTCAATTATTAAATTCTAATGTGTGTTCATAATATAAACTTTTTGGGAGTCAAAACAAGATAAACTACGAGTGACCTGACCACTCCATGACGCTTCAAGATTACATTATGATACAAACATTTTATATACTTGCGAAAATAAATGGTTCCATTTTGCTTCTGATCAGAACAGTTCTTGTATCAGACAGGATATGACATTTCTGCTGATTGTGTAATCACTTACTCTGTTTAAGTCAATTTTTCAATCATGAATCACGGAGTAGCCTAAAACAATGTCTTCGCAGCACCGTACAATAAAACGGGTTAGCAGGGTGGTAAGGCTGCATCGCCCAGGGGTTAGCTAGTTAGTGAATTTTCAAAACTCAATACGACATAGCATGTCGGGAGTGCTAATATCAGACCTAACATAAATTACCAATAACCTTAGCATATTGAAGGAAGATGGCACATTTTCTGTGAAAAGGATCAGAAGTGTCAGTGTGGCTTTAAAGCGGGGTACACACTTTGCGATTCATTGTGGTGTTCACGCATGTCTCTTCTGCCTTGTTAATTATGACTATTTGCAGTTACAATAAGCTGCACTTACCTCTAGATGTTTCCTTAGGTTGGACATGGACTGTTTAGATGTCGACAACATCTTTGCAGCCGGAAAAGACGCACTGCATTGAACAGTTGAATTTGTGTCTTTTTCCGTAATGTATCGGAATTGTTTTTATATTTCCAGCCATGGAATGCATTCTTTTCCTTGTCGGCCATTGCCTGCAACAGAAATGCTCCGGCAAGTTAATTAGCAGAATTGGCGCTGCAAATGTAGACGCGACAGGATAATCCATCAGAAGCATCGAATAGTTTCAAATTTTCGGCCTTGGAGGGAAATAGCAATAAAGGAGGATGTTTTGCATAAGAAAAACACGAAAAGCAATAAAAATACTGTTACTAAAGATATTAGCAAGGTTTTGCATACAAACTTATGATGTAACTAAAATTGTAATCATGAATATTTCCTTAACTGTAATTTAATTGCACTTTTCTCTCTAGTAACTGTAACGGATTACAATTACACGGTTTTTGTAAATATATGTAACGGCGTTACGTAATCTAACTCGCTACTTCCCAACACTGAGTATAACATAGTATAACATAGTATAGTATTACTCCTGGGATGACTTCAATAATAGGGCTTTTACAGGTTTGGTAAATAATAAATAAACAGCACAGTGTTCTTGTAGTGAACCATTCATGCGAAATTTTTTCATCCTTTATACTAGATATTGTTTTAGGTTACACAGATCTAATAAATTTGTTAATAAGATTAGAGTATAATTATAATTAATGAACGTGTTGATTCCGGCAGATTTTTTCCACGCCCTCTGTTCCCTGCTGCAGTGTTGCCCTCTTTAAAATGAATGCATACTTTGCATATGCATTAGCAGGACTCAAGTGTCATCAAAAGTTTGGAATGAGATCATGTTTGTTATGGGCGGAGCGTGTGTCTCACGGTCAAAGCGTGACACTTTAGAGCCCTGCCTAACGCATTCCTCGGATCTTGCTCTGCCGCTTCCACCCTGTCTGCACCCCATTAGTGCGCGCATCCATGTGATTATGTTTGCAGCGGGATCACGTGTAATAAACGCTATTTTCTGATTGGCTGTTAACTCTGTCCCACTCGATCTGGACAGCAATGAACTCGGCGGAAAACTCCGCTCCGTACGCCTGCGCCTCGTCCATTAATTCTGTATAACGGGACCCCTTGGTGAGCGCTGCCCCTTACATCCCAGCGTGAGAAGCACGAGGTGCGGCGTGTGAGCGTGGGAACTGGTTGAAATGCGCGTGTCTCACGGTCGATGCGTGAGAGTTGAGAGCCCTGTGCAGTAGTTAATATTTACAGTTCTAGTTGTATAAAATATGAAACGATGCGATTTTGGCAAAGGGTGCTTCAATTACTCGTTGTGTAACAGAAAATCTGTTAAACTTCCATCCATCCATTTTCTGTAACCACTTGTTCTGTTCACGGTCACTGGACAGGGCACAAGCCCATCCCAGGGTGGTGTACTGTACTTACACACACACACACACACACACACACACACACACACACACACACACACACACAGAGTCAATTTGGTAACTCCAATTAACCTTATCATGTTTTGTGGACAGAGGGGGAGAGGAATCAGAGTACCCAGAGGGAAGCCCACAGTGACGCAAGGAAAGCATGCAGAGACTCGAACGCTGGTCCCACAAGTGTAAGGCAGCAGAGTTATCCACAGCACCAGTGCTAACCCTGCACTTGTTCTCTTGTTGGGGTAACATGTTTACAATAATGAGTTAAAAATGTAAATTCATGTGTGGGGCAGAAAAATAGTATAACCTCTTGTTAAAGTAGTGTATGTTAGTTTCACATGTACACATGTTTTAACAAATTAAATTTTTATGCGTTTCATTGTATTTAACCATGAACATGAAATAACATAGTAACATTAGTAACACAAGTAACATAAATGAACCACTTAAAACAATTCAGAGTTTAATTTGATAAAAAAAAATACATTTAATTACAGATGGTTTCAGCAGAATATGCAAGCATTATTGAAAAAAATGTTGGATGCCGTTTTATCGTACAGTCAGAGACAGTGAAATGGCAAAGCATTAGATAAGAGAGGAATGTGCAAGGAGAAGCCCAAAGAAGGTAATAGTGATGCAATCTCTGCTGAAGGGAGGGTTAGGGCTGTTCCTTGGTTTCCTTTTTCAATATTTTTGGTGCATTGGCTAAACTTCACAGAAGGTTTAGATTTCTTCTGCCCTATGATGATCATAGCAGGACTGTGCAGAGTGCCTGGTTACTGATGTTAGTATGCATGGACAGCTAACAGACCATGTATTGCCTTACATCTCTCTCTGAGATATCAGGTCTGCAAGTTCAAAAGCTTTTTTTATATTTATCCTGTTGCCAGGGGTCTTACCTGACCACTAAACCACATTTACATATTCAGTTATTTGATTCCTCAAAGCCACGCATTATCCAGATTCATGTTATTACATCTGTTTAGCAAATCTGATCTATTTCTTTTCAAAAGCTTATTCAACAACTAGAAAATCAGACTCACATTTATACGGAATCCTGTTTGCACCTCTTTGCACATGCACACTCCCTATTTTTTACCATCTTGAATTATGTTTTTGTATTCCATTTGTTTTAATTTGTCGTTTTAATCTTGCGCAGTGACAGCTATGGCTTGGTACAATAATTATCCCACAGAATGAATAATGTGTTCATTCTTATCTTAGAACCATCTTTTTGGAAAATAAAATAAAAAAAAACATTTCTGAAGCCTGAAAGGTACATGTAATTCACATTCCAAATATAATCAAAATTGAAAAAGGTGAAGCAAAGGCTGTTTACTTTACGGGACTCTCTTCACGTACCAATCCCTGGCCTTTGACAGTTTGCACACTGCTTGGTCCATGGATCTTAATTTAGAAATAGAGAGGTCTGGGAGTCACATCTCTGAGTGTCCACACTTCAAGATGCAAAGTGATTGACAGAGTGCGTTGATCTAAAAGCAAATTAGCTGAAATCTATCCTGGCACTGATCCATATTGTGATAAATGTTGCCTAGCACCAGCTAATCTCACCCACATGTTCTGGACTTGTGACCCTCCTTGTTTTGGAAGTCTGTCTCTATCTCACTCTCAGCCACTACTTCTGCAGACATCCACCCTTCACTTCTGGCTGGCCAGTCTGGTGTCCTTTCCACTCACTGCCACCCTATCTCGCTGAACCTGTAACTTTTCTCACATTACTGGGAGTGTTATTCTGATGCACTGGAAAAGTCCTCTTCCCCCCACCCGAACCCACTGAATAAAGGATTCCCCCCTCCCTTTGTGGTTATGACATAAAATTGTCTAAAATCTGGCAACCCAGTTTGCACCATGTCAAGTCCCTCCAGCTGGAAGCTGTCTCCATTGACCTGACACCCCCCTGTACTGCAACAGCAACACCCTGATCTGTAGGTGTAGATTTAGCAGGGGATGGGGGGAGGGGACATGTTCCACCCCCCCAATGTTAAAATGGGGAAGATCATCCTTCTGATTAATATCATATGCATTGCCTGGTTTACAAAAAAACACGTACACGTAATATATCTCATTACATAATTTAACATTTTTTTTTTCTCCCAGTTTTTAACCTTCTCTTAAAACGCTTTAATCTCAAAGCCTGCCCTGGCTTGCTGCTTTTCTATCTGACTTTCCTACAGGCGAGGTTCTATACAAGTGCTCTTTGTGTGTGCTTTGTGTTGAAAATCCCGCAAATAATAAATCATATATTACGAATAAAATATCATCTTTTTTGGCCAAGTACACCACATGTAGCAGGAAAGTGTCTCGGCGTGTCCGGTGTCCGGAAACGTGGCGACATGAATGTCACACAGGTCACATGATCCCACGTTCTGAGGATGGGTCTCCATGTACTGCATGTGAAAGACACATGGTGCTCATGAGTAGACACTGCACATACACTGATGCTCCCTACATCAGAGAGAGAAATCAATTTCTGGAACGATATACTCCTCAGTCAGTGCTGTATATTGTACAGATGCTCCCTGGGTTACGATGGTCTGTGTTACGATATTTCAGCTTTGTGATGAGTGAATGTTTTTCACTTTCAGTACATTACTTCATAAATTACGAGATATTCAATGTTTTATTATAAAATAGGCTTTGTGTTAATGATCTTGCCCAACTGTAGGCTAATGTAAGTGTTCTAAGCATGTTTAAGGTAGGCTAGGCTAGGCTATGATATTTGTTAGGTGTAACTGTATTGAAATGCATTTTTGCCTTACGATATGTTTATCAGACCATAACCCCACCATAACCTGGGGAGAGGCTGCATATGGGCAGGAACCATGCAAGCAGTAACTGAGTGGGGCCAAGATTCAGCAGCAATCTTAATATGCCACGTCTTTTTGTGTCATGTCCTGAGTTCACTGCGTGAAGTAAATTCATTCTGAATGAATGCTACTAAAAATAGTTAAGATTTCCATTTCGTTGGTTGTTCCATAACCTTGCCTTTGACTTGTTTTTGATACAGATAATGTTCCCTGGGGATTTTGCAGACTAATGAGTTCATTGGGTCAAAGGACACCATGCCTCAGTGGGATAGCTGGGGGGGGGGCATGGCTGGCACCCGGGGTCGGCTCTACTGACCCCCCAGATGAAGGATGGAACCCAGCAGGTGTGGGGCACGTGTTCAGAACACCTCAAAGCAAGTGTAACGTTCACAGAACGGGTCAACACTCTGGAGCTACGTAGTGGTTTTTCTTCATATTAAGAAGATGTGTCACATTGGCGTGGGGGGTCCAGTATGACAACTGTAGGAAGAATATGAGGCACTGGTGTGAACCAGTTCTCTGCTGGCATACAAACCAAAGAAGGTTCTTCATTTCTGGTGAGGAAGTAGGACAACTTGCTGATGAGATGTAGTGTGCATACATTTGTCTGTTTCTGTCCTGCATGTTGTTTCTTCACTATGCATTAAGGGTCAACATAGCAATTAATCTGGGAGGAGTTCCTTCTCAAAGCTGCCACACCGAACACGTTTAGGCTCTACTTCAGGAACCCCAGACAGCTGGACACAGGAGTGCTTTCCTGCTCCCAGAACAGCTTGAAATCCTGTCAAATGCCCAGTAATGATGTGGCACAGAGTAGCGAACGCCCAGAGATCAGGTGTCATTCTGCACAATGGCAACGCCTCACCACTTCAACAACAAACAATCTAGTATGTGGTGAGATTCCCAGGCATTAGGTGCATCAGACCAAAAATACTCTGTTATGCGTGGGGCTGTGGGACAAGGGCAGGAAATGGTAACACTTGTGCTCTGTTAAGATTTATAAACCATACATAACATGTGGTGTCCAGATATTATTTGGACAGACCTGAGTAATGTGCAGTACAGTGACCTCCACAAGGACTTCTCCTCCTTAAAATTAGAATTAGATAAACTTTGTTGGTCCCAGAGGGAAATTCTTGAGCGTACATCAGCGAGCATGTAGCGCACAGGCAGACATGCTTTCAGTGCAAAAGACAAGGTGCAAAGACATTGCATGCATAGTGCAAACAAATAATTGATAAAACATATTTCAAACAAATTACAAGTACACTGGGCAATAGAATTCTGAGAAACAGAATACTATGTACTGTTAATGAAGCAATGTTAATGGCAGACTGGCTGCCATCGCCTCCAGAAATGGTTGGGGGAAGGGGCACAACGCATAGACTCTCACTGCAGCAGGCATTGTAATGACAAAATAAAGATATGGAAAGTTTTTTTTTTTTTTTTAAAAAAAAGAATTGAAAATGAGTGCGAGAAGGAGCCAGGTCAAGTGACCCTAAAGGCGTCCCCTGATAGGATAAAGGATTGGCTCTAACTGTAAAAAAAAAACTCATATATAGTTTTAAAAGAGATGAGAGATATTATTAGCCAACCTTTACTATTTCAAAAATCCTTATCTACTGATGTGGTACCTTCTGATTGGAAGCATGCTAATATAACACCCATATTCAAAAAAGGGGATAGAAGTAATCCAGCTAACTACAGGCCAATCAATTTAACTCGTATAACTGGAAAAGTAATGGAAGCTATAATCCAAGTGAAAATGGTAGATTACCTGGATTCAAATAACATTCGGAGGAATAGCCAACATGGATTTAGGAGAGGTAGGTCCTGTTTAACGAATCTACTTCAGTTCTTTGAGGAAGCTACAAGAGAAATTGATCACAAAAAGGCCTACGATGTGATCTACTTGGATTTCCAGAAGATGTTGTCCCCCACAAACAGCTCCTGCTTAAGCTCAAAGCTGCAGGGATTTTAGGAACTGTGGCAGCTTGGATCGAAAACTGGTTAACTGACAGGAAGCAG
>JAODJW010000019.1:23337946-23352422 GCA_026777045.1 Hyperopisus bebe
TTTTATAGCAGTTGCCCCAAAGCGCATTTACCATGTGCTTGATTTCAGCTTTAGTTGATCATATCCATAAGCAATCAGCCCCTCACTGACAAATGACCACAGTCCCAAAATGTTGCTCTACTGTTGTGGAACCGAAATGTCAAGGACATTAGAAGAGGAGTGTGTTATGTATTGCTGGTATCTGCACACTAACAGCCGAGACCTGTCTGGCGTGATCTCTATCCCTTCCTTCCACTTTGGTTACTCAACACCAATTTAGAATAAACCATCCATAAAAGCAATAAGAACAAAGTTTACTTCCACCAGCTCCATTGAAAAACAGTGTAATTAGGACCAAGCCATTTGTGATGGTTATATTTGAGATTATTTATCTTTTTATATTGAAATGTATTACAGTGTTTTGTATTATGCTTCATATAGTACCGTTCGAAAGTCTGGACTCACCTACTTTCTATCTCTTAGTTATATTATTCGTCTTATAAGCCTCATGGCAATGAAGTAACACATTTCAAATACCGCAACCACAAAGAGAGGTATTCAACATCTCAACATTTTCTCAGATTTTAGACAAAATAGCCTCATTTTGTTTCGGTGAGATGACAGCATTGCAGACTCTTGGCACTCAACCAAAATCCAGATGTGGCCACTTGCCATACTTCTCCAGCAGTCATGAAGAAGTTTCCACAAGTTCTGGGCACAAGTTGGCTACCTCACTCTTACTCTTCGATCCAACTCATCCCAAGCCGGATCAGTAGGGTGTCGGTCGGGGGATGGTGGGGACCAGGTCATCAGTGACACATCTCTTTTCTTGTTCATAAATAAATCAGTACTTACAAAACCTCGAGGTGTGTTTAGGGTCGGTATCTAGTCAAAAAACAAATGATTTTCAGTAGGCATGTCCAGACTTTTGACCGGTAGCGTAGCTATTGTATGTTACTAGCTGCATGTCTGTGCTGAGCCATGCCTCCGTGTTTCCCAGAGTCTGTCTTACTCCTATTTCTGTGTTTACAGAGAGGTCATGTATGTTTGAATTCCATCATCAGAATTTAGGTACATGTAAATATGTGTTTCTTTTCTGAATTATGATTCTGGAACATTCACTTGTGTGCGCGCGCACATGCCCTGCTTGGCGGCAGGTCACTGCTAGCCTGTGGAACCCGTTACCATGCGATCTCCATAAAAACCAAGGAGAAGCAACCTTGAGAAGGTAAATGCTTGGTGTTTATGGAGGTGCTGGTCATAGTAGTTGCTTTTTATATGCTTTTAGTTATGAAAAAATACAACTGTGTTATTTATGGGGAAATATTCAGAATTAAAAAAAAAAAAAAAAAAAAAAAGTTTGACCTGATGAGTCTCAGCTGATACTGAAATACTGAATGTTGTATCTAAGCATCCTGGTGATGCCTACCATTGTGGATAACGTGTGTCCTTTACCGGTCGGTGTGAAAAACCTTTTTGTAGTAGTGGTTGGTCAGCAGCAGATCTTTCTTACGGAGTATCATCAGTCTCGCCTACCGGAAGCTGGCAAGCTTGTAGAGTTGTTGCTCCTGCCTTAATATTTTGATACATTTTACATAGGAAAACAGTTTTACTAAGCTTTTCCAGCCCTTCAAAACACTTGAAGTCTGGGGGGGAGGGGTTGAAACATTGGAACTCGCCACAGAGTGAAAGATCTTTTCAGATCTGTAATGAAGGAATAGGAAAAACAAACCGTTTCTATCATAAGTGCTATGAAGCTGGTTCTTTCTTGCGGTATTACTGTCTTTGCGCCTTTCGTCTTTGAGAAGAGGCCAGAGAGACAGAAATGAAGGGGACAGCCATCCTCCCTTTGCTGTGCGAAGTGCATTCTTCAGTCTGTTGTCTTTATTTATGTGCCAATGTTAGCTTTCGTTTCCTCCGATACGTCGGTGGACGTCATTTCCCAGAATCAGTCACTCCATATGTATCTTACCCACTACTACAAAATAAAGAAAACCACTTATCACTGTATCTGATCAGCTCGCGTATTGCAAATGTATGTTTTTAGAGTTTCATTCCAGTTAACGGAGTAATATTCTTGGAATGTAACTGTGATGTTGTAACAATGTCTTGGTGTAATGATTCGCCCCAAGTGGAATTTTGTGTGTTCTGCACCAGTGTTTCTCTTCCCGGTCCTCTGAGCCCCCCCGACGGTCCCTGTTTTTGTTCCCTCCCACTTCCCAACACACCAGGTGTAGCAGGTATTTGGTGTTGATTCGTTGGGAGCTGGGAGAGAGAAAAAATACAGGCAGTCTGAGGGTCCCCTAGGATTGGGCTGTGAGACACTGCTCTACACTGCATTACACCATGTGCATATTGTGTAGTGTTTTGCCCAAAAATGACACCTTTGATTCTTGTCAACTAAGTGGTTACCTCCCAAAATGCACCAGTTTTAAGCAAAAAAGGTTCTAATTTGTGAGGTGAATATAGTTCTAAGGACAGCCATGAGATGGATGTAAGACTGGAATCGGGTAAGGTGCTGTTAATGGTGCAGAATGTGGAAATCTCTGTCAGCTCCGCCTGTCTCTCGTTCTTGGCACTTTCTGCCCTTGTTCTTAGACGTCTATTATAACCTTTATGATACACCTGAAATAGAGGCTTCTTCATATAAGAAATTAGTTTTAGGCTGGTGTTTAAGTGAGAAATACGTGTTCTGTTGTTTGAGTGTTCCTATCGGATTTTATGGAGGAATATTTTTAAACCATGTGATTTAGTTTTATGTGATGTGTTTACTTCTCTAAATACTTGTGCTGTCGAACTGAATACTGTTGTCAGCAAAACGCCTCCAGTCTTGACTGTTCCAGGTCCAGTAATGAAAACCATGCACATGCATGTTGACGAGACTACAGCATTGTGATTTCTTTTGTATTAAATTTTCTAACAAATGTATAGTTGTTTGTTGTTGGTGGTCCACCTATTCCTCCTTAATTAGTTATGCTACTGAATTCTTGGGGGTGGGGGGCTTTTGACGAGGGAGATCTCTCTCTGTCCAGTTAGTGTGACCATTGCTGATGCTGAAGTTTTCTGTGGCAATATAAATGTTGGAAATGACTCTCTGACGCATCTTAACTAATGTAGCGCACCCATGGCTAATGTAGTGTGTTCCAATACCCTACTAGAGGGCATGAGCTAGGATGGCCCAGAACACAGACCCTGAAAATTTCATCCCAGAACAGCTCCCAGCAAGTCAACTGCAGCTGTGCACAGGTTATATGCTAACACAAAAACGCAAACCCCGAAGAGAGCTGTCCATTGCCACCCTTCATCAGATTTACAGTCCGTGCTTAACATGCATTATCGGCAGTCTTGCGCTGCAGCGTATTGGTCCTCGCAGCACTTAAGTGCATCTTAGAACTCACTATTCAAGGTGCTCTCCTCTCCCTGTTCATCTGCACAGTCATCCACCTACATTTTCTTCCCGTCCATCAAACTAAAGTCATTATCGTGAACTTCTCTCTGTCCGAGATTGCAGCAGTCAAACCTGTTAAGAAGATGATGGATGGGTAAATAATGACAAAATGGAACAAAAAAAAACAAATGAATGGGAGGAATAATTGCTTGAATAATTCTGTCCATCTATTATGTCTGTAACCTGCTGTCTTAATCTGATTTTCTGGCTTCCTTAACTCTTCCTTAACTGTCTTTTCAAAGGCAGCACCAGGTTGGACGGAGAGGCTTCATTCCAGCCTGCGCTAAGTGCTGTAGACAAGCGACATAAGTGACCTGGTTACCTGAACAGAGGGAGGAAATAATGAGGTTGCAGCTCCCAGGGGTGGGGGGGTGGATGCCACCAACTCACTGCCTGGCCCCTTCATGGATCTTCTGGTCGACATCACTTACCAGGGAAACTGGGCTATTTCTCTGGAAGGGGTTTAACCATAAGTACTTTGAAACAGTGTTGACTTTTAAAAGTAGGCAGAGTGCATGTTGGAACATTAAAATGGGTACAAAATAAGGAAAATACCCCGAAGTAAAGGGGGACCAATGCTATGCTTCATAGTAGGCAGCATGGTTTCAGGCTGGTGAATAATTTTTCAAAGTCCTACTTTTTCTGGATTTTATAATAGCTTTTCTTAGAAAAGAGTGGCCAGAGTTTGCAGTCATGTGCAGCACCGAAGGCTTTGCCGTCCAGGGTTAGTCCCGTCGATGATTTTCTACACCAGGAATCCTCTCGTTTTGTCAGCCATAAGCAGACTTGCTCAAGGACTATGTTACACCTTTGGGAAGGGAGAAGTTGTGCAATTTAGACCAAGATCACACCTGCATGGCAGCATGTGTTCAGCATGGCAGCATGTGTTCAGCATGGCAGCATGTGTTCAGCATGGCAGCATGTGTTCAGCATCGCAGGGGAGCCAGCCTAAGTGATTCGTGTCTAAATGTTAGCACAGATAGGGTGATCTTGGACTGATGTTGAGTGTTGTACTGAATATGGGCCATAAGAAACATAAATCATCATCGTGATCATTTTGGTCAACATTTTGATCAGGATTATTTAACATGATTACTCATCGACTTTGGAAATATCATGCATTGGTTGAACTTTTACAAAGATTTATCTTTTTAATAGTAGATTTCCCTGAAGTGTAATTCGACTGAGAAACAAATAAAAAATGTGGTACAATTTCCGTTTTATCTCAAATGTTTTGTTCTGAAAATCATCAGAAGCCAATATCGTAATTAAAATTCGATTAATCGCCCCGCCTTAGCCCACACCGTGTGCCACTGTCTCAGCCACTGTAAGTCTGGCATGTGCTCGTCCGTCTCTGGTTTTTTTTGAGTGTGGCCAGGGCTCCTCTGTGCGAGTGACAGCACGGGACCCGATGTGTCCCCGCATGTCAGCATCGTGCCAAATCCCCGCCACCCCCTGTTCCACCCCCCCGCTTGTTCCAGATGTTGCACATTACCATTAGTAACAGTGAGCATGTTCCTTCCCGCTAAATACACTGTGAGTTCACACTGCACACTCTTACAGCAATGACAGCAAATGAGGGGGGTGAGTGGTCCCTCACTGCATACACCCTCCTGTACACTGGAACTTTGAGCTCTGGTGCTGCTCTTCACTTCCAAGCCCCCTCTCCCATCCCAGTTCCTGACATTCATACGATATAATGTGGTAAGATCTGGGCCCAGCTGAAAGATGATTGGCCCCCGGAGTGACCCCACCCCTGTCACTTACTGATTCAAAACACATCATTGGCTAATGATCAGGTTGGCTCCGCTATGAATTATATGGCATCTAACGCCCCCACCTTAAGAAGAAAATCTTAAGGTGGATAAGATCTTCATTGAATTTATTTAATATTCTTGGGGGGGGGGGCTTGTGTCCAACAGCATTGCAAAAATAAATCCCAGTACAATAGTCCTGCCGTGAATCAATGAATGAATTAATTAAGAAAGCGTGTATTACAGGGCAGGTGGTATGAGTCGAATAGAAGAGCTGCTTTAATGGGAAGATCCTTTGCTCAGTGCTTTGCATTGAAGGAGAGGTTGCATGTACTATAGTCCATCAGGATTGTTCTGCTGTCAGCAAAATGAATGCTCTTCATTGATTAAGCAATCACTATAGCAATAGACTAAGCTCTTCTGTAATGCTCAGTGAGTAATACGGAACAAGCTCGCATTTATGGCTAGAACTACTCTTCAGGATGTGTATTTGGTGGATAAGCTGCCCGTAGGAATATACCGCTACACACACCTAACCCAGGTAACTGAGATACCTCAGAAATGACCCCCCCCTGCAGCGTTGACACTGGAGCAGTACATAAAGAGCATGTAAGGTCCTCCCTGAAATCAAGAATAGTTTTTCAGCTCTGAAAGGTGCGAATGCAACCCAGGCTTTTAGATTGAAACCAAGAGAGCGGATTCAATTTAGCGGTACAGGGTTAAGAGAGAGGCTGGTCAGAGGAAGGCTGCGGTTATGAAGAGACCCCCCTGCTAGATGTCGAGTTCAAACCGTTCTAAGCTGGAGTGTGATAAATCAACCCCCCACCCCCAAATAGGTCAAGGCTTTCTCTGCCGGGGAAGCTGTTATCCGGACCAGGTTGGCTTCAGAGGCAGGGCAGTACAGAGCACATAATTGTTTTTATCAAGAGGATTTATCGCGGAATCGCAGCAGCGTTTATAAGAGTTTGATCTAGTAAAGTGAAAAATAATTAAAAAAAACGACCTTATCTGTGTAACTAGAAAGGTTTAATATCATTGAAATAAAACTACTGATAGTCTTTAAAGAGCCCCTCTATAGAGACCCCGTTTAATTCAAGCCCCCATCATTAGCCAGCCTGTTTGATGTGCACATAATCAATGTAAGTAACTTTAAATAAAACTCCTAATATGAGATTTACACATCCATAGTAGAGGTAAGACTCTTCTGATCCATCATACCACCCTTAGGCACTTCTCTCCTGTTCTTGTGTTTTTAATAATGTTGATTTTCATTTATGTGTCTAAAAGAAAATGACGTCGTATATGTAGCTATTTGGTGTAAGATGAGAAACTGCTTTCATTCATATTAGATTGTTTGTGTTTATGACTGTTTTGTGCACTTTGGGGGGGGGCTTTAACCTGTGTGGGTGCTTCCTGTTGTCTATGCCACCTTGCCTGGCTCTCAACTCTTTGTCCAGAACTGTTGGAAATGGCAGGGGCACCTCCTGCTCCTCTATCTGCCCGTCTGTCCATCCATCCATCCATCCATCCTCACTTTTCAGGGTCCTGGGCATCCAGATCCCAGGACAAACCGGGACTGGGTACCAGCCCATCACAGGGCACACACACATTCACATCTACAAACACATACAGTTTGGTGACTCCAGTTCACCATATTATGGTGAACGACTGCATGCTGGTCCTCGAGGTGTGAAGCTGCCCCCAGTATCGCTCACCATCCTACTTATTTCCATTGTAAACTCAGCAAGAAAGTGGGTGCGTGTTAATTTTAAGGGTCAGTCAGGGGTGTTGCTAGGATCTTGTGACATTATCGTGGCTTATCTCAGAGAGACATGAGCTGTCAGAGGGGTTTTCAGACCAAGAGCATGGAAGTTAAAACATCTGACAACACAATCATTCAGGGCTTGTTTGGGTCCATTTGGGGCTTCACTGCTGAATGCCCAAGGCTCATGATGCATTTTCCATCAATGACCTGATACTCTAGACCACTAGTGTGAGACAGTTTTGGAGATGAAGCTGAAGCTGCTCTGGTGACAGTCTTGCAGGCTGCAGTTACACCAGGAACTTCTCCCATGCTCTTGGAGAGTTACTTCACCGAGGATTTGCGCATGTGCTTTTATATCCTCTGGGTTCAACGATCGGAAATATAGGATTGGTGAGGCATTTTGAGCGTATCAGCGATTCTCTGGGGCTGTTTGTGACATCCTTATCTGCTAGAGTGTGGTGTAGCACCTCTACCGATACAGCTGCTCACACACACTCATACGTACAAAACTGATGACACAAGCTCCGCCTCAGCCAATGACAGGCATTAGAAAATGTGGATATGCACTTGCGAAAGCCTAGAGTGACATGGTGCCCAGGAGATTCTGTCACGCAGTCATAATTCTCCCATGTCTCTTAGTGACTCTGCCAGGCGAAAGTGCAAAGAAATGCAAACTAAGAATAATGTCAACAGAGATGCAGTTGGAAGAGGAGAGATGAGAGTTAGATTAAGAAACAAAACACCCAAGAGACAGGGAATTTAAAATCCATTCTTCACTCTTAGCTATCTCTAGCACGAACACTTATAAACACATTATGTGAGTCTTTTGAATTCACAATAAGTGTTGTTTCTGTGCAATGAGAGACTAGGGTCATTAAGATATGTAGTGTGACTTTTTTCCCGAAATGTGGGTGAGGACAAATCTGTGTGTGTTCTCTTTTTTAATGGGCCCTGTTCACATACATTTGCTTCATTATGAACCACTTGCCTTCCTGTCTTTTTCACTCTTCCAGCCTTTTTACCGCCTGTTCTCTTCTTTTCATCCTGCACTCATTCATTCGCACCCCCTCTACTCCTCGTTCTCATTCAGAGAGGCGGTATTTGAGTCTGTGGTGAAACTCTCGCAGTATTCCCCTTCTCTATTCAGAAAGAAAGAAAGGGTGGGGGTGGAAATTACATGGTGCTGAACGTGTGCGTTTGCAGTCTTGTTAAAGTTCTCAGCTGACACCTCGGATGGGAGGTGAACGCTTCTTCGCACAGGGCTGCCGTTGGCCTGGATTCTGAGCTCAGGATCATTGCCTGAAGCTACTTTCACAGGAACAGCAGGAAGAGCAAGAACAGGGATCCGTACAAAGTGAGACACAGGGAAAAGCGAATAAGTCATCTGCCTGTGTGTTTGTACACGGCAGCAGAGATGTTATGAATTAGGCTAATTCTGCAGTTTTGGATGCTCACAAATACACATGCAGACATAGACAGTACAGCTGTGGAAAAAACTGAGAGACCATTCTATATTTTTAAACAAACATGCATTTTTAAATCCTGGTTTAATCACTGTTCTGCTGGCAGAAGGCGACACTGAGCAGGTCGCTTCCAGATTCCAAATTTTTCAGACGACAATACAACAGTAAGGAGACACTGGGAAGGACCAGAAACCAGTCAGGTAAAGGGCAGAAGTGACTCGCCAGAGATGACTGTTAACTTATCCTGCAGTTCCTCATGAATCGCAGGATGACATCCATCAAGTGACCTTCAAAAGGAATGGGAAACATTAGGTGCAGGTGTGAAGTGCACTGCTAGGACAATGAACAGCAGGCTCCTAGAAGCAGGACTGAAGTCCCACAAAGCAAGGAAATAACCCTTCATTAACGAGAAACAGAGAAGAAACAGTGTGACACATACCCTTAAATTGAGAAACGAGTGAAACAGAAAATTATGCAGTGGTTTCTTAATTTTTTAGTAAGGCTGTATATGCAGCAGAAGTATGAGTTTGGGCGCTACAGGCAAAAATAACAATGGGGCCCCTGCTTGAGTCTGTCTAACTACCTGAGTGTGAAAAGAATGCTGAATAGTGTCAAGCCTCAAAGTTGGAATAGTCCACTAGAGCTTGGATTTTGGAGGGTCAACTTTGTGGTGGGTGTGAGTGGCGGATAGCTCAAAGGAGACGACACCCCCACAGAGTGACGATATTAACCACCAGCATTTATCTGTGGTGCACAGTGAGAGGCTCCCTGTGTTTTCGATGACTGTATGTCATGTTCCATAAGTGGTACATCCCTTGATGTCTAAACAGATTGTATGTCAGAGAGTATGTAGAACAAACAGCACCCCTATCCACAGCAGCTGTACACACTTGTAGTATTTACCACAAATCAGAGCCCTGCGATAATGATGGAAGCCAGAGCCTCCACTGAAATGTCTGTTATCACCAAAATTGTTTATATACATCTTTTTTTTGTGCCTGACCTTTTTCTTCTGGAACATTCTATTGCTAGATTTGATGACAGATGGAACCGATTCTTCAAGTTAGTGATAAAGTTTACAAACACATACAGAATTTAAGATCATAAGGTGTCTGGTTCTGAATCCATTTCTTAACCAATGAAGTGACACTATGAACCTGTCACATGACCTTTGATAGTGAGACCCTCCGTAGTATTATAGCACGTAAACATAAGGCATTAGCTGCTGCAATTAGTCTGTTAATGTTTACAGGTATGATTCATAGGAATAGATGCTGGCAGTCTGTCATTGTGTGTCTCTCTCTCTCTTTCTCTCTTTCTCTCTCTCTTGCTCTCTCTTGCTCTCCCCCCTGCATGGTTACAGTAATGTATTTGTCATTTAGGTGGCTTGTGGTTTTGCGGGCAGTATTGTTTTCTTATGGCTCCAGGGCTGTTGGTCTTGATGTGTTCCACGCTCTGCTCCTGCACGCCTTCGGTCCAGTTTTCTCCCACAGTGTGAATTAGCGGCATCCTGTTTGGCATGTTCTCTGCCTAGTTCCTTGGACCAGATCCAGATCACTGTGCCCTCTGCTACTGCATTCAGCAAACACAGCCTTTGAGCACCTACAGAAGTCTGACTCACTACCACCTGATGGATTCAGAATAAGAGAACTATTCTGCGTAAGCCTGGGTCTCTGGGAAAATGTTAAGGTTTCATGCAAAGAAGGCTGTATTAACTGCGAAGGGCATTTCTTAGTGGTCAAAGCTGTGAGATTATGGGTTATGGTTGTATCCTCTCCTAGAATAGTATGTTTAAAATCTAATTGGATTTTATTATTAAGTATTACATAAAAGAATTACATTATTACTTTCTGATATTAAACAAAAGTTGCAGCTTAATATGTGTGGTAATTTTATGCTTATGTTGTTCTCTATATTTCTAGCTGCAATTAAAATAATAAAGCCCAGCAGGCAATGGCTGATTTGCATAAATGGCAAAAAGATAAACTGTGATTTCTGTACTGGGGGAAAAAAGACCTTCTTGCCTGACATTTGAAGAATATGTTTTGTTCTCCAATCTAGCATCACTATCAAAATACCTGGGAAGTGAATCACATTCCTGGCAAGAGAAGATGACCTCTGGCATCTTCATCGGGGGACAGGGGTTGGGGGGGAACGTCCTTCAACGTGTCTGCCGAGTGTCACCCTTCCCAGTTCACACTGGTGTCTCTTTAGACCTTGCAGACCCCTGCGGCTGGGAATGTTGAGAATGTTTCATCTGGTTCATCCCTCTCTAAATAATTTTGTATTGAACTGGTCCAACTGTCAAATGTGAAACAATCTCATATATTCACCAGAGAGTGTCAATGGAACGCTATGATGTGTATCCATAGGTACTGCTCTTAGTTAAAGTGATCCAGGATATTGGCCCGAAATGGAGATTCAGATTATATTAATTACAGTCCAATGCATTTTGCATTGTAATGTATGCATGTGTGGTTTCCATGGAAACTTCTCCTGAGGCAGAAAAATCATTTCATATAAAGATATTAATGTTGTATTAGTGAGACTGCTGGCGTTAATGGCTTTGTCCACACTGCGCTGAATTCTATGTTTGGATTGATTACCTAGTATTTTTATCAACTACAGGCAATTTTACCCATTTTACACACCTGGGTATTTACACTCAGCTTCTGAATTGTTATTAAATATTACATTCAATAGAACAATGGCAGAATCCCTGCTGGAACCTGAACCAGCAAAGTCATCTTCAGATTATCGGCTCCAGGGTCTCTTGCATGTTACCTCATGGGTGTATTAATGTCTGCAAGGCTGTCAGGAGGTGCAAACATTATACTGTTAAAATCTCTTCATATATGTGGTTTTCGAAGGAGGGAAAAATGCCCAGTCTGAGAATAGGGCTAGTGATGTTGGCATAATGAGGGAAGCCATATTTAAAATTATTTTTAAATAGACAAATGCTATAGCATTTATGTGCAGCACTTTAAACACAACTGATATTTGCAAGTTCTTAAACGCATTTTGATTTACAGTAATTGGGAAACTACTGGGGTAAATGGGAAGGATTGTTTAATCTTTACGGCGTAGTTAGAAAGCAGGTTGATTTTCCCCTTTCAGACACAGTTAGCTTGATAATGACCTGTCCCGGGCAGTCCCTGCTTGGTGCCAGTCGCTGTCTGTCTCTGTGGGAATCGAGCTCACCAGACTGGCCGAAGAATATCCCATGGTGGCAAGCAGCCAATGAGATGAAAGCTCTCAGCTGTTTCCTGAGAAGACACAGTGTCTGGCCCCACAGTGATAATTACAGGCCCTGTCACCTGACTCGCAGCACCCCTATATTATGTCACATCGGGTCTGGTATGTTTCCAGCAGGACCAGCGGTCCGTCCCTGCCTCCCTGTATACTATCTACCTTCCTTTGCCATGTCCGTCTGACATTTGGTAGCACAGCTGCTGTTTAAATGAAGCTGTAGATAGAAGAGCCTTTTCTGTCTTCTGTCCTGAAGAAGCAGTGGGCAGTTATTCACCATAAACCACAAATTTAAAGTGATGATGCAGCACATGGCGCTTGACAGGGCTTCAGAGCAGTGATCAGCCTAATAAGATGGATTTCATGAAATTAATGAGAAACAAGCATCTTCTCCATACTTGCTAATGAGGTCACCTGGCCAAGACACGGAGAACAACACAAGACCAATGTTCTTGTCTCATCGTTTTGTCAGCCAGCAGAAAGCCTGCATTATTGCAGCAAGTATTGGGAATTATGTATTTTACAAAACCCTTGCAGTAGAATATTGAATGTCAAACTATGATAAAAGGCCAAATCTACAGACGAGAACATATTTAATTTAATTAAAACGCTCTTCGGGTCTGAATGGGGATAGTACCCATGTCTAACTCTTGCTATCACTGTCTGTAGGCTATGCAGATGGATCTCTTTCATTAGACAGGCTCTGCATCACTTTTTCATTTCAATTTGGACCGGGCAACGTTTTTGAAACTTGAAAAACTGAAGTCTTACAAGACAAGTTCCCAACAGTAGTTCAGGAATGAAGAATGCACATTCTTCCCTGATACTTAAACGTCTTACTCGGTGAAAAGTCAATAGTGTTTTTGGGACATCAAGTCTAAGTCATTCTAACTTGTCAAGCCTTGCTTAGTCATGTGGTGATGTAACATTCTCCAAAGCCCACTTTTATATGGCTCCTGCACTATAGTTATAGTAAGCAAACGGGCTGTCAGTTTTTACAATGAGATCAATCTAGAGTAAATGTGAAATGGCTGAAAATCCAAGTTTTAGGTAGCCAGTCAAGTGGTTTCCATTTTGCTGCATACCTCCTGATGCATGCCCTGAATATTAAAAGCTAACCCATTTAGTTGGTGCTTTTGTCCAAAGCGTCACCCACATTTGAGAAAGCTGGGTCAAAAGGGCCTCAGTCAAGAAGCACAAGACTTTAGCAGAGGATGGTTTCGATCCATCGGCCGCTGGGTGGTTTTCCTACTCTCACTGAATGGAAGAGTCGCGCTAACCCTTTTATCCCAGGCCTGAAAGGTATCTGGGGATGCTTTGTGGTAGAAGCTTGCCATGACGATATCAGACACACTTCTTAGTATGGCTCGATGGTGGGGAGGTCAAGTCAACAATGACAAGGTCCTTCTCTTCAGGGCAGGAACAGGTGAGTATCCCAGTGCAGGAGAGTCAGACTGACGTGCTGAAACCAGGGCTGCCTCCTTCCATCTGTCATGGATTTTGCATAGAGAAGCTGAACCTGGTACCTATTAGTGTTGGAATTGTGTCAAGGCTCTTCACAAAACCAAAACTAAGAAGTCATCATGCATATGTGCACAGTTTGGGTAAGGAATTCCTGAGGAATAACCAAGCAGTTTAAGGACCAATGCATCGGGAAGAAGACATACGCGTCTGAATTTGACCAGCAGGCGTGAAAGGCATGGTTAAACTTTTCAATGCCTAGTTTTACACATTGATAGATTTTTAGATTTGACTATTGTGGTCTGCATAAAAGAAGAGCATGAGCATTCGGGTAACCCTTCAACCTGATGTGGAGAATCCTGTGTCCTACTTACTGTACCTTGTGATGCTGGCAGTGAACAGGAACAGTTGTGATGTGTGGGTGGGGTGTTTTTCGGTCTCTGTCCTCCATGTCAACCATGGAAGGAGAGAAGACGAGATTAATAGGGCACAGGAGGGTGGGCTGTTAGCAAGCCTGGATGTATGGAGCGAAGGAGAGTAAAGGCAAGTCAGACAAAGGCAAATGAAAAGAGAGGCAATTATCTCCCTGTCCGGGAATGAAGGCAATTATTTCACTGCCCAAGGCCCCAAATATAACTACAGCTAGTCCTATAAGATTTTATTAGCCACCGCATGTTTCAGCTTTACCAAGCAGCGTTTAGTGCTCAAGGCCAGTCTGGTGGCCAAAAGTCAGAGGTCAGCCGTGAAATGATTCATAGTTCTGCATCTTGTTAATACCATCCAGAGGATCTCATTATGATCTTCTCTCCTGTCCTGCTACTGCTTACGTGAAACATGATGATCATAGATTCTCATGACTTTCTGTTATGAGAAGGTATTTTATAGAGGTGATGGATTAAGTCAAGGCCGCTATAACCAGTAGACAGTGTTCATTTGTTCATTCATCCTCAGTATTATCTATGAATCCTTTTATTTTCAATAACTACTAAGTTTAAGGCAAACCATAAACTATATCAACGACCGTGTGCTGTATCCATTCATCTATCCTTGCCTTTTCATTACCGTTTATCCAATGAATGGTTGTAGTGGGCCAGGGGCCAATTCCAGGAAGTACTGGGCACAAGGCCGGGTACAACCTCCAGGCTGCTAGACCATCACAGAGCACACAGTTGCTTCATGCATGTACTGTATTGCACATGCAGACTTACTATGAATATATCTATAAGGCAGGACTAATCAAATCACACAGCTCTGCTGACTGTCCCGCCCTCTTTACCTGTGAGCCAGGTGTGAAGCCTGAAGCCAATCAGAATCCGTAATTATTAAAGTAACAGTCTGGGAGAACTGAAAACAAGGC
>JAODJW010000019.1:23352427-23362954 GCA_026777045.1 Hyperopisus bebe
TGCGTTGCTGGTCCCTCGGGTGTAAATTTCCGTGAAGACTTTGGCGAATTTATTTTAAGCACGGTGCAAGTGTCACCATGTGAATCGGCACATGACCCTTATAAGGAAGGGTCCACGTCGAGATAAGACGGCTACGACCTCTCGCCTTCAGATATCTGGCGAATCAATAGGGCTGTTCCTACATGTAAGCATTTTCTGCGATGGCTCATCAGATATAGACGTGGTGGTGTCTTGGCAAAGGGTCCCACGACAGACCTGACAGCTGAGACTGAGCCGTCAGATGGACATTTGTCCAGAGATTCTCCATGACAGCTCCAGTCCCACAGCTTCTCTCTCCCTGACTGTGATTAATGCAATGACAGTTGTGCGTGTCAACATGATGTCCAGTTCTGCCAAAGACAACTGACAGAAATCTACCATCCATGCTTTGTTCTTCTCTATCGCCCATCACCATGGAACTGACCAGCGAAGGAGGAAGTAAACAGAGGGAGAACAGAGATGTTGGTATTGCTACAAACAGGCCAAGGTCCATAAATCACGGCTATACAACATACTCATGGCTATTGGGTGCCAGTCACCATCAGAAATCAATGCCTGATTAAATTAACGCCCCTCGTTTTGTGCGCGAGAGGTCTGAGCTTGGAAGGGTGGGCGGATTTCTCGTCTTAAAGAGGTGACACAAATCTTTCGCAAGTGGCACCCATTCGGGGCAGCGGGAACGGAGACGAATTGGCCGTCGAATCGAAAAACTGCCGTGTGAGTGAGCTAGGTAAATACGCAGACGAATTAATAAACGCGGCGTTATAAATGGCGTCATCCTTCATCCTGCCGCGCTGGCCAGCCAGCGACCGAGTGAAGCCGTGGTCCATTAGCACTGTGGTCAGCTGCAGTGACAGATGGAGGACCAGCCCATTGGTACGTCAGGGTGCCGTTTATAACCCAAATAAAAATGCTGGCATGTTACCGCGTCACAGAGAGAATTACTTCAAACTGCGCTACCATATTCCTAACTCCGCATTAAATCCTGGGAGCATTTAAAGGAACGACATTATAAGTCATATATAAATAATAAAGCTGAATTATCACACATGCAATGTGCATGAACACTCATAGTAGCAGAACTGTTAGAGTACTTATGGTTGGTAAGTCTGCAAGTTTGTAGTTTCTGGTGCCATTCCTATTTATAAGGCTTTAAGACTCTCAGAATATCCTGCTTATCATTTTAAATTTGCAGCTCGTGAGGTCAGAGACTTCATTGATATTCATTTCCAGCTGACACAGCAATCCAAGCAGATGGGCGTCAGCGCCACACGCATTAAATCCCGTGCCTCCCTGGCCTTTACACGGCTCTATTATTGCTTTGTTTTGTTTTCCATTAGGAACTTCTGACAGAAGTTGGGGAAAAAAACCAAAGTGATGGCTAATATGTTGTCCAGCTGGGAAATCTGTGTGCCAACATTGGTGCATTTGGGCTTTGGGAGCCAAAAACATTCCCAGAGAGTCACACTGAGAAGCTGTAAGTGCTGAAGTGGTGTCATCTAGCCTCCACTTTATTCCGTCTCCCCATGGTCCTAGATTTCTCATGGTCAACCCATACCACTGATTTATAGCATAAAAACTTTATTCAAAATGTTTTAGTGCTAGATTAAACCGGATTTCTACAAATATAGACATATAAAATACATAATGAATCTTTATAGGGGCTACAATTGATGCCACTATGCCAGGACTTAAACGCGGAACCATTTTAAAGGTCCCTTCCTGAGCCGCTCTATTACTTTTTGACCCCGTAAATAGGGACACATACACATACTAGATGACACCATTAAAGATTCCTAGATCAAGGAAAAAGAGAATCCTTGTTTGGGGGAAGGCAGGTGTAGGAGTTGGTTGCTCCTCATCCACAGGGGGAAGATGAAGGTCTGCTCCTCCATCAGAAGCTGCTCCTTGGGCCAGTGTCTTTCTTCTCCGCCACAGACAGCTGAGCTGAGACCCACCCCTTGTTTCCGGGCTTTCTGTCTGCAGTGGGACCTACCTTCCAGCTCGCACTGATCATTATCAGAGTAGTGTGGGACTGCACTGGAGCTCAGCTCATGAAATATTCAGGGCTGTGTGCTTGGTAAAACTCTTTATAATCAGAAAGGTGGAAAAAAAAAAAAAAAAACGGCTCTCCTCCAAGCAAGTTTCAGGGGCTGAACAGTGATAGAATGCTGTAATTTGTTTTTTTTTTTTTTTGGTGGGGGCAGGGGGTGAGTATTTAATACTCCTTAAAGACCAGCATCTCTACATGTTAGTTTATGCTTGACATCAGCAAGACAAGGTAACAACGCCTGTAGGATGTGTGGCCTAGGTCTGCTCTGGAATAAGGTCTGACTGTATCTGCTAAAGCAAATATACCAGATTAATTTACAGTGAATTTCATTTCTGGTGATCAGAGGTGCTCTCTGCTATAACAAGAGGCCACAATGAGATTAATTTTGTCCTTTTAATGTATCCTCCCCTGGCTTGGGTCAAATTCGGGAATAATTTTGTACCCTTTCTGCTTCCTCCCCTCACCAGGGACGAGCCAGAGATTATTTAGCATCTTTAATGAATCTTCACCTGGCTTGTGAAAGACATGGGGCCATCTTCCTGCTCTCCTCTCTCCATTTCTCACTTTCCTGTTCTGTCCCCTTCTCCCTTCTCCCATTTACACCCATCCCAGACCGCTAAACAAAATTTGCTTTGGTTTTTCCCTCTGGACACAGACAGAAAAAGACTCTCCATGTACGTCTTAACAGTTGCTCAGCGGTTTTGAAATACAGGCAGGAGGACACCTCAATTTCAATTGATTGGGTGGCAAATAGACACAAGGATCGGGCAGTGATTTCATATCCTCAGTCAAAGCAGCTAGTTTTCTATGTATCCTCATGGTCTCTGTTAGCAGGACTGGTTTATTCATGAAACATGTCACACAGATGTGGAAGTTTTTACTGTGCATTGAAAAGACGCAAGCACAGAAAGCGAGAGGACAAACAACAAGAGTCTATTGCATTTCTTTCTTCCTTGCATGAGACGTTCGCTGGTGTTTGTTGAACCGTTGCATTCATTCCTCTGTGGTGCTGAGAGAAGCGGACCATCAAGCTGGTGCCCCTGACAGACCCACATTCATCTCCCTGGGCTGGACTCATCCCTCAGTTAACCCTTTAAGATTGCACCTCGTAATCTGCTGACACGCCTTAATCCTAACTAACAAGGACTGTCAGCTATTTTTATACTGTTATCTGTCTCAGTCTCAAACTTACTTCTCTTTCTCTCTTCTGCTATATCCCTTTGATCATGTCAGCATAATTTTACTTCAAATTTTCATTCTCTGTTCAGTCTGCATCAGGGGTAGACAATCGAATCCAATAAAGGGTATGTGTGCGGGTTTTCACTGCAGCTTCCTAATTAGATTACTAATTAGAAGACTGATTGGCTGAAGAGTCCTCACACCTGGGGTTGAACAGCTGGTCTAAAAAAAAAAAACCTGCATACAAACTGGCCCTTTGCGGATAACTTCGGCCATCCCTAGGCTACATCAATAGACTTCTGCTATTCTTTTTTTGCTCTTTCTTTCTTTTCCTATGTCCAATCATATATAATTTCTTCGCAAATTTTGTGAAATCGATGGAAATTTTTCCATTAAAGAATTTTCAAATAAAACATTACATCACTCTTACTAAATAATCTGTCTTACTTGTGTAAATAACACTCCTTATTTTGGAACTTGTTAAACATTGGCATTGGTGCAGTTAAATGCAATATAATGAATTGGCACTATAATGAAATATTTAACAAACTGTAGGGCGGTCCTGACGAGAACACAGGAACCTTTTTTAGGTGTTACAGAACCCCTGCATCGGCGATGGAGTAAATGTCATGAGTTGGGAGAGCTCTGTACACACTGTTAAACATGCAGTTTAGCCTTTCATTCTGTGCAGTTCCAGTTCTGACGTTACTCACAAAATCACAAATGAATAGACTCTTGGTGACTCTTAGTGTGAACAAAAGATAATTAGAAATGCCAGTGAGTCTTGCATGCCTACATGCGCCAGGACGTGTCGCAGTGCTGGCAGACTATTGACAAGTTGTTTTGGAGGAAATCATGCGTAAGTAACCTGTAGGACGGTGTTGGCAATTCTTGGGTCTATGGGAAACGGGGGCTCTAATCAGCCTTTGGAGGTGTGCTGTGTCACTCTGTTCACCCTTTAATGGCTGGGCCTGGTTCAGGGCATTGTCAGCTCCAGAGGGGCCTGTTAGCAAGTTTAAATCCAGCCCTAATGTTCACAAGGATCGTGGGTCCCAGCTGCCAGCTTTTCCTTTGTGCCCAATGGGATTCAGATTAATAGCTTCCTTTTTGCTTGGGGGGGTGGGGGTTGGGGGATGGATTTGTTTCATCCGCAGTGGGATTCTCCGGAGATGGGCAGTGAGGTGCCCTGTTTGTGATCTGTCAGTCAGTGCTTTGCATGACAGTCCAGACCAGAGTGTAAACTTCCAAAAGTTTGGCCAGTGATAATCATAGCAGATATGGGCTTGCTGGGCCTCACTAATGACTGTAAATTCTTTCCCCTGGCAGAACACCGGCGTGAGGCAGTTTTAAGAGAGCAAGACTCAACGGTGATGCTGAGGTTCGCATACGCGCAGACGCTCTGTAATTTTAAATATTAGCATTCATTCACCACGCGGCTGTTGATATGTCGATAGGCTGAGGTAGCTGCTAAGCACCAACATGGGACGGGAGTGCAAGACGTCATGGAAAACAACTGCGTGTCAAGCAGAGGCCGCCGCAAACGGGAGCCCAGGAGGACAGTGGCGTGCTTGGAGATGGCAGTGAGGTTGGGCGGTGGCACCTCACTGGCCTGGCACAGAATGGAGGGGGGGTTGTGCTGATTTCAGTGAGGGGAAGCATGAGAGAATGAGGCAAAGCAGGATATTAAGGGACAGCAGAGTTACAGGGCCTGGGAGGGCAACGGGGACACAACTGTAGCAGTGGTGGGCGTGGCATGAAGCAGTTAGACAGTGGTGCAATGGTGACTCACTCTCCCCCCTCTCTCCCTGCCCCCCTCCCTTTCCAAGGCAGCCTAGAACTCTGTCGGGGAGTGTAAGCTGATTCCCAAGACTGGCACACGGAATCCTCACAGCTGTAAACATGGACCTGATATTTTAATCCAGAGATAGCATGGCCTGGATTAGGTGTGTTGGAGCAGCTGTGAGCAGCCACAGGTCCTGGAGGCCATATGGATGATTAGCCTGTGGTCAAAGTCTACAGACAGCCAAGGGCCACATCCAATGGCTATTCGGAATAGAAGTCGTGGGGCGGGAGGCTCTGGGCCAGTAAATGTCTCTCATTGGTTGCGGTGATGGGCAGCCCTCTGCCTCAGGTTCCTTGCTGGCCAATGAGTAGCCCTGAACTTACAGGCAGTCAAGCCCATCAGATTGAATTACAATTATATCCATCCCTCTTACTGGAAAATCTGTGAGCATGTGCATGTTTTTCATGGAAATGGTAAAATATTTTTATGCGTGCAACTGCAGTGTCTCGAGCTTCTGTGGTAGTATGTAGAAAATGTAGAAAAACGTGTGTGTATGACTGTGCATGCCTTTGTGTGCTCGTGCATGTAGATACGTGTATGTTTGTGTATTTCTCACTCCTGGTGAGCTGGGACACACGGCCTTTAATGGACTGGGACCTTGGAGCAGCATCTCCTCATCCCATCAGTCACATTGAATAGATAACAGCCACTCCTATTGTCAGACAATACACTCTTATCGCTGATACCTGATTACTTAAAAGATACATCCTGGAATCTGTCCTCCAAAGCAAATTTGCCCCCAAATGCACCCATTACTGCTTGTGTTGCTATGATGTAATGCGATAATGGGATCAAGCACTCACAGTAAGTTTAATGACAGTGAGCATTCTGCCTTTCACCCTGTGCTGAATTACTGCCATTGGATTTGCAGTCTTGGTACGTTACGGCAATGTCTGGGATTTTTGCAAGCTGTCAAAATGTTTGTCAATGAAAAGTGTTTCTAGATGTATCCATCTGCCAGGATGCATGCGTAAGTGGTGCAGAGTTTATGTTGCATTTTTATATAGTTTGTTTTGTACAGTGTAGAGGTTATACAAAATGGGTATTAAATGACATATATACGGTGTTTCCAGTGAAGGAATTGCTGCACCTTACTCGTATGGCAAGCTATTTGATATATGAATGTCTCATTATGACACCAGTCATGATCGAAGTGCCATATCAAGATGAATCAGGCAAGATAAACTTACAAGATGGCTTTACAGAATACATCTACAGTGATAAGTACGGTATGACAAATACAGCATTGGGGGCTTTTGCCAAATAGGCTTAAGCAGCCAAGAAGTCATTTTTTGGAAGAGGAATTTTTCTCAGGCCCTTTAGCTTTTGCCCACAGAGACAAGGAATGACAATCCCCTAAATAAGAACCATTAATTCCATGAAAATCCAGAGCCTTGCAGAAAATATCCCTTAGTTAGCTGTAGTCACAACCTGTTACAGTAAAAGTAATTCTTCATTTTGTTTAATGTAGTCCATAACGTTGTAAAAAGTAGGAGCTGAAAACTCAAGAAATCATTCTTACCTTCATTGGAAGTAAAGGCTGCTGGTTAAGACGTGGGATCTGCTGAATGGAGATACCATCCTTACTGTTGTAGGATGTAGGGTTTGCTGAATGGAGATACCATCCTCACTGTTGTAGGAGGTAGGGTTTGCTGAATGGAGATACCATCCTCACTGTTGTAGGATGTAGGGTTTGCTGAATGGAGAGACCATCCTCACTGTTGTAGGATGTAGAGTTTGCTGAATGGAGAGACCATCCTCACTGTTGTAGGATGTAGGGTTTGCTGAATGGAGAGACCATCCTCACTGTTGTAGGATGTAGGGTTTGCTGAATGGAGATACCATCCTTACTCTTGTCAATTTTTCCCACCTGACCAATTTTGAAATCTTGATAGAATAATGTCTCATGTCTTTATACTTTTTGTCAGAAAAAGCCAATAGTGGCCATTCTTCGTGCTGGGCAAAGGAGTTTTGTCTTTAACAGGATGACTTTGGCAGACTTTTTTAAGGGGATCATGCTCAGATTGGTCTGATTTCTGACACTGGAGCATGTGCTTTTGCTATACTTCTTTTTTTTACAACATACAATTGTACCAGGTAAAATGCAGTAAGAGTTTAAGGCGAAATCTGCCTTTATGTCTGTTTCTATCACTCGTAGTGTTCAGTGATGACAGCAGTTTTTTCACAAGCTGCCTATTCTTGCTGTGTTCAGTTCACAGCAGCCTTTCTGGTATGAGTGATGGCATTTTCTTAGTGTTCAGTTTGGGCCAGCCCTCTTCTTGGATTTGGTGGTGACAGTGCTGTGTTCAGTCCTCAGCGACATGTGAGAAATGTCACTGTGCTCTGCTCTTTGACATGAAGCGAGGAAAGGCCTGCACTCCCGCGGTTTTTATCGCTCTGTGCGTGTCTCTGTATTTATATCAGTATGTTATGCTCTTGTTTCTAGATATGCACCCTTCAGCGTTCCGCATTGCGTGTGCGTCTGTGAGTTTTTCATTGCCTGTGTTTATATTTCATTGTTTGTACTTTTCAGTTTATGTCTGAGTAAGTGTTTATGTCTCTTGCCTTATGCTCCTCTGTGTGTGTATCTCAGTGTGTGCGTGTTCTCCTCTGTGTGTGTGTCTTATGACGAAGCCTCCGCCTTCAGAAGTGCACATTATGTACCTCCCTGACTCCCTGCCAGTGCACATTACACTGTTATTTTTATTATTTAGCACACGCCCTAATACAGGGTCAGAGTACGCCGCTAAAACTTATATTTCTTACACGTCACGCCCACTGGACTGGCGAAGCACCACTGCGGCATATGAGTCTGGGGTAGCTGATGTCCATTTCCCTCAGGTAGGCAGTTGGGGGTGGGTGGGGGTCTAGCTGTTCTACATGTTTTGGGTGGCGCCATGCTGCCGTGGGCTTCGGCTGGGACATGTTTACCCATCAGAGACACGGACCCTGGCATCCTTCCCGGTACATGGGAGCCCTCTCTTGTGCCACCCCCAATATTCCTCTGAAGACAGCTTTCATCTGAAGGGTGCATGTTCACTTCCTTGGGAAGGTGGCCCCTGTTTTACATATTTGACAATTACCAAGGTAAAAAAAAAAACAGCTTTACAAAAAAAATAATAACATTGTAGCTCGCTTTGGATAAAAGTATCAGATTGCCTCTGACCGTGGTGATGCTGGCACGATGTCCGGCCCTCATTGGCCATGCCACGCTGACAGAAGCTGTACCACGCAGTCTGTGGCATATGAAGAATTCAGCAGCGCTCTTTCTCCCTGCTGTCGTTTGCCAGCATAGCTCATTACTTATAGTAGGGTAGCTTGGGCCAAGAACAAACTGTAGCTTGAGAACTTCTTCAGCTCAGTAGAATATAATAAAATCGTGCAACAATATTCTCTGAAGGATCCCATGAAAGCGCCCTTATTAAGATTGCTTAATGTAGCTTGCTTTATTATTTGCATGAGCATACGTAATAATATTATTTTATTATCTGTTTGATACTAGACATTACTAACTTTTTGCAGGGGTACAATGGCAGGTGAAATATGACGTTTTTTATTTTGTTGTGCTTTATGGGGAAAATTATTTTAAACAAGGTTAGTATAAAATAACATTGGGAATGCCATGTGTTAAAGTCCATCATTTCCCTTTGCCTCACTGCATAAATGACCCATAAATCTTATTCTTTTACAAAATCATAAACAGGGACCTTTAGATCCTGCATTTCCTAGAGCAAAACGAACCCTACAAACTGTGCTGTTTATTAGCACTAAAAACTTCCAGTTCTAAGGCAAAGTGGAGCTAATATTTGTTGCATTTTCTATAGTGTGTAAATGGTAAATGGACTGCATTTGTATAGAGCTTTTTCCCAAAGCACTTTACAATTCATGCCTCACATTCACCCATTCATACACCACAATCATACTCCGGGTGCCGAACGGTAGCACTACCTCCTGCACCACCATCGTGTGTCTGTCTATCTACCAGCACACAAAATATGATATGACGGATTACCGATTCCCTGACACACTGTCAGTGTCCATGAACTCCGCGTGCATCTGAAAATAGCAGTAAGAGGAATTATTTACCTGCTTTTATTTATGACAAATTCAGTGCCATTAATCTCAGGCTTTGTGATGTACAACAAATACGAGCGCGCTGTCAGAGTCCCTCTGAAATGTGAGGTACAGTAATATTCATGCCAGGTGACCATTCATATTATTTTCGGAAGGCCTCAATTCTGACCTTCCACAAACAATTTGGCTCCACCCACGTACACAGCACAACAATGTGTCACAGCTCAACCTGGTTGCACTAAACACCACCTGCTTGGTGCTCTCTCCACCCTGGCACCGCAAACACTGCGGCCCAGTGCTGTTCCCAGTGATATCACGCTGATTACTTTTAAAAATGGCAGAAAATTGATTCCTTTTGGTTGAGTATCACTGTGTTGGGTTCCTCTCAGGCTACGCCCTTACTGATGTGCTCTTTCTCAGCGTCACTGAAAACTTTCACTCGCAGGGAAACAGACCTTCTGCTGCTGTGAGGAGATGAACACCGTCTGCAAGGCTGGGAGGACACCAGGAATAAGGCTCTCATCAACTGAAGGCAGACGTTCTTTGTAAAGTCACTGTCGGAGCAGACGTCCTCGAGGGGGGTACCATTATGCAGATAAATTTAATTGCTGTGGGTCTAAAACCCTCAGAGGGAACATTCTACTAGAGCAAGTGGGTGGAGTACCAATGGAGAAGTGGGTTGTCATGGGAGAATCTCCGGTGTCCCCACCCAAAGCATTTGGCTGGAAAAATCTTGGTGGAATAGCACGGAAACATCTTAAATGAAGGCAAATGAGGAAACACTGCAATTGACATTTGGCTTTCATGTGAGATTTCGACCTTACTGAGGTATTAATGCACCGACTGAAATTCATGCTGACTTCATCTCTGAGGGCAGTGGGAAGCCCATCTTATCTCCAGCTGCATGTCAACTTCCTTCAACGGAATACGCACTTGTGAAACTCTGAAGTAGATCAGTGGGTATTAAATTGCACCGTCGTTCAGTTTCTGTTCAAAGGATGAGCTGCATTCTTCTCCATAAGATATTAAATTGAACTGCGGCCTCAACGGGGACGTCGGATTTTAACGAGATCGCACGTTGGCGGCTTTTCCGTTGCCTGGCGCTTGTTTTCATTCGTTTGCTGTTCGGATTTTACCTTCCAACTCGGAGGGACGGGACCTTGAGAAAGGAAGCATGGGGGGGGGGGGGGGAATGGATAACGAAAGTGCAGCCAGAGGCAGTGGTGACACACGGAGCACAGGGCAATGCTGGGAGCAGCAACTGGGGGGGAGAGGCCAGGGTGCCGGGGAGAGGCAAGGAAGAAAGCAAGCACTGGCAAGGTTTGGGGGGGGGGGGGGG
>JAODJW010000019.1:23385685-23397936 GCA_026777045.1 Hyperopisus bebe
ACTACTACTACTACTACTACTACTACTACTACTAATAATAATAATAATAATAATAATAATAATAATAATAATAATAGTAATAGTAATAATAATGAATATATTTTTAGCCACAATTAATCACCTGCTTTTCAGTACACATCAATGCTGTGTTGATCTGTGCAGAACCTGCTAGGGCATGTTTTCTGCACGTTTTCACCGCACCAAGTGCCGCACTTCTGATATGGTACTTTTGGTTCTTACTCTTCTCCATTGATTTCTGGATGACTACCAGTACCAAAAGTGCCAAACCAGCTGGGGTACTTTTTTGGTACTTCAGTACTTCAGCGTGGGACTTGAAATGCTTTCTTTCTCATTTGCATTTCTAAACACAGTACAACCACAATATTGAAAAAAGTTACAAACTCAAAAAACAATGATAAACGAAAACAAAAAATGAATTGCTATCTGACCCGAAGAACAGATACAACAAAAAGATCTAAATGGCATGACAAGAAATAAAAAAAATATTTTGTTTAATATACTAGGCTGTGTTTAATATACTAAGACAGCACTCATGCGATGTGTTGTAAATGTACGCAATGTGATTCTGTTGTAAATATAGCAGTGTGAGTTTGTTGTAAAAAATATTGGGGTATTTATAAATGAAAAAGGAGTTCATAAATTTCTCATAAAAACATCTCGGAGTAATTTAAACAGCAAGAATGAAAATGATGGGAAATGGGAGAAACACTCAGCACTCATGCAAAAGCAGTGGAGGTAAACGTTAAACTGATTTTAAAACATATATTAGATAATCTATAAAATGAATAATATTGTTTCTCTATGACAGAGTAAAAACGTTTTAGCAAAACTGAAACTCGCTGTGCTACAATGTCCGTACTGATTTGAAAAAGCCTGACCTTAATCTGGCTTACTTACGATGTAAGAATTGCATGTGCACAGCATGCAATGCTGGTATTAATATCGCACATCATCCAGCCCCATAATATACTACAGCCATTTTGCAATTTCAGTACAAAATACCCCGCTTTGCATTGTGATGTGACATTGTGATTGTAACTTTCTCTAAGTGCCAAAAGTACGCTCCCTGGTGCAGTGGAAAACTGCGCAAAGCGACTTATATTCTTCAAAGCAACCAGAGACCTGCAGTAGTCGAATCTGTGTTCCTAGTGGTCCAGTACAAGGCCAGTATACACATTATCACATAAAGACTCCCCAGTCCTCATTCATGAGGCGCAGGCCAAAATGCTTCCACCGGAATACTGTAAGTGTGGTTTGTCTGAGGAGCTAAATTATCTTGCCAATGGATCTTCAGGGATCTGAGGTGAGCCTTATTTTAATGAAGGCTGAAAACGTTTTGCTGCTGCCTGTTCCATGGAGACTGTCTGACTGCTCCGAAGCTGGATGTCTGTGTACTATATTTAAACATAACTTGCTGTGTTTGTGTTTTATTTTCTGTAGTGTCTGTCATTTTTGCATCAGCACAGGACGTTTTCATGTGTTCTGGTTATAAATATACAAAACTTAAAATAGGACCACGATACCTTGATGGATCCATATCTTCACAGGTCGCTTCCTTTTGGAAACTTGCAAGTAGCTGCTAAAATATGGGAGATGTCAACATAAAGTGCCTTGATGGGGTTCTGGGCCACCACAAGGCACCTGAACAGCATCACTGTGCCTTGGAATAGAATCAAAACACGTCCCAAACTCTGCAGGGTAGCTTGTGATGTGAAACTCCATCGTCGGTGGTGGTTGAAACTGTTGGGTCTGGCTCCTCAATTTCCCATAAGTGATCAATGGGGCTGATAATTGGGACAGCCATGACATAATGGTCTGCATCTTCTTCATGTTCATCAAACCATTCCGTGACACATTATCGTTCTTGAAGGTTCCAGTTCCACTAGGATGGAGATACTTCATCGTAGGATCAACACAATTTTTCAGAATGTAGTAGGTAATGACATTTACCTACAACTGTACCTCACAGAAGCTGGGGAATGCACTTCACCACAAACTAAAACACGTTCACCAAAAGGTCTTTTCTTACTTATTGTTATTAACTGTCACAAAGATACATATCTCAGTATACTGTTCTTTACAGCACTCTCAAAAGTTCATTTTAAGATGTTCAGTATACCCGCTTGTGAAATTGTCTCTTCCGTATTTGAAACTGCTTTTTAATATTTGCAGTCACCTCATTCCCAGATGCATCTCCTTTGCCTCGCATGCCGAAACAATCCATGCAGAATCTCTCCTTCACCATCTCACGCACGCGTCTCATTAACGGTGGCGTGATGAGCAGCTTTTGTCACACTAAGGTGTCCTAACCTGCCCCAACAATCAGGGTAGTGAAGGTAATAGGCAAATAATCCTGCCCAATATTTTTATACATGCATGGTGAGACGATGGAATGTTGATTGCTTAATTAATACAGAAACCACACCTATGTGGAACCCTTTCAGCATACATTCACAATTTATAATTATAACGTTTATAAAATGTCCTTTATTTACTCCCATAATGTGGGGTCCAACATTTACAAGGCGTTTCCATGTGACAGTTATATGTAGAATGAACTCCAGTCCTGGGGGGCAAGAGCCCTGCACATTTTTGGGTTTCACTTCATTTAACACGCCTGATTCCACTCCTTGCACCTCCTTGTGCTAACTGCCACACAGCTCTTGAGCTGAATCATTTGTAATGGGACAGGGAAAGAACTAAGCTACACAGGGCTCCGGCCCCCCAGGACTGGAGTTTGACACCCCTGCTGTAGAACATTTCTGAAGGACATAACTGTAGAACTTTAATTTTCTCTGCTATGGTAGTAGATATCCCCTCTTGTTTTGTTTTAAACTTGTTAAACTGACTAATATATTTCACTGTAGTATTTCATCAGTCCGAATGAGCAAGTTCAGTTCAAGGAAACACTGGCAACTTTGGGAAAGGGAGGATGGATGGGTTTAACAAAGGGGTGGGGGGGGGAGGTAAAGACCAAATACTCATGTTAGTATGGGGAGAAAAAGGTATACAAAAGCAGAAGAAGCTTGTGGCGTGGAAGGGCTGAGATTGAAGGCAGTTCTGGCTACCCAGCTCTGGGCGTGTTTACCGGAAACAAAGGAACCTTAATTTTATAGGTACCAGAGTAAAAGTTGAGGGTTCTTCTATAGTCATGTGCACATACAGTAATGTCCCTACTAGATTGGTTCTGGCGGACAACAGCAGCAAATAAATACAAAACACGGCAAAGACTGGGAGCGTGAACAAGAACCAGAGTGATTGTGCTTGAGGCCACACTCATTACCCAACATCTCCTCTTCATAACCTCGTCTTATGGAGTTTCTCAGTTTGATCTTCCTCATCAACAAATCGGCAAGGTCACTGCTGAGTGCAGGCGGGGGTCACACTCAGCCAATCAGCATCAACATCACTCACTACGTGATGCTCCATGGCTGAGTTCCCTTTTTAAAACTCTATATTAAGGTAAAATAATTTGTATGTTCTCATGTATTTCAGTGTTTTTTTAGCATCGGTACTTGTGATCCCATCCAGCGTGTTGCTTTGCCCTCTGCTGTTCCTGCCCTCCATGTCACTATATTCAGGAAATATGGTTGTAGGATGAATGGATAGATGGATAGAAAGATGGATGGATGGATAGAAAGATGGATGGATGGATAGAAAGATGAATGACCTATTCTAGTCTGTCTGATCCAAAGCACCTTGTGTATTTTTAATAGTTTTTCGTTTCATATTTTTTGTTTCTTTTTCTTCTGTCTGGTTCTGGAACGTAATTATGGCTGCCTGAGTATAATAGGGCTTTAGTGGCTGATGTAGGACACAGCTGGACCTGATGCATGGATCACAAGGAGCATGGCCTGTAATCAGCACGGCTATAGATCTGCTCTGCTGCTTTGAGGCATTTGGCCGACGCTGGAGGAAGCAGGACCTCTTCAGTGGATCGGCAGTGACGAAGATCTCAATCCACTGCTGTGTCGTAACGCTTGTGGAAGTTCTTCCAAGGATGGCCAGGTCAAGACAGATAACCACTGGGGTTTGGTGTGCAGGGTCAGGATGCGAGCTTAAGCAAGAATGCTCCGCAATTTAGCCTTTAATAGGTACTTTATTAATAGGTATTTTATTAATCCCTGTGGGGAAATTCTTTTTATGCCTCCCTCAACTTGCTCTTTGTAGCCTTGTATGCTTGGTGACACTGTAGTATTTTAAAATCGGCCACATTGCTTATCGGTCACATGAGGCCCTGGAGTCTCCCCCAGGCAATACAGGGCACAAGGTAGAGCGACACCCTGGACAGGGTGCTAACCCAGATTTATATTACTGTGTTTTGGATGAGAATGTGCATCAATGGATGCTTTGACCTCCAGGCTACAGCTGGTAGCTCTGTGTCTTCATTTGGCAAAAGAATAGCAAAGATATTTAAATATTTATTAGTGGAAATGTTGCCTTGAGGTGATTTTAGATGTTTTGAGTAGGTCTTTCTCTCTTTGAGGGGTACAGGTGGTTTCTGCTCATGGCTCCTTCCCTCTCGTTCCTCATTCGCTCCGTATTCGTCCTTTGAGCTCTCTCTCCATTCGTTGGCGCGTCTTGCCACCCCACCCCCTTTGGCCGCCTTGAGTGTTTATGTTACCCTGCTCTGGCTGATCGGCCCGGCCGCGGTCTGTTTTCCCGATAACTCTCTTTGTGCTAATTCGAGAGACAAATGCCCTCAGATGAATGCGGCTCTTTGAGAAAACCCACGTGACGTCCTTGACCAGAGGTGCGAGTGAATGGCGTGCTTTTAATTAAAAGGGCCTTTTGCGCTTGTGATTTGCCGGAACCTTCCACGCATCTCCTCTGGTAAACGTTTGATGACAGAATAAAAGCAGGACTGTGTGTGTCTCCGAGCTCGATTTATACTATTCATCTCTTGTCCTTGGGAAAGGCTTTCAAGCTCCAGAGTTTTTGTTCCTGGCCCTTTTCTCTTCAGGAAAAACAAATCCAGGTTCGATATCAAAGGTCTCGCTGCAGTTCTGCATCATGTTTTGTTGTCCAGTGCTTTGCTATACGTTAGAGTTAAAAAAAAAAGTTATATATTCATTGATTTGAAAAGTTTAAATTCAACATTCTGCATTGTCTCATAGCTGCCTTTGTTCTCTTATTTAACGGTCCTTTTATTCAGCACAGTTTTCCCTCGGTACACAGGTCGATTTCAGATTTAATCCCCAGTTCCACAGCAGACAATTTCGATTCCAAATGCAATCTTCCCATTGATTTTGAATCAACATTTCTAATCCGGAATAGACGACAAATCAATGGGTCTGTTGGCTTCTAACTTATAATTACTTAATTAGTAGGAGACTGTGGCCACATTATTATCTGGAAGCCATTAAGGTGCTGGTAACTTTTGGGATATTCTTGATATCTTAACCTCTGAACTGCTTAAGTGGTCCTTCTTTAAACTGCTGTCTATATAGATGCCTGTTTTATACAGGGTCAGTTCTAACTCTATATTTATATATCTATATCTACTAGCCTACTAATGCTTAATTCATCCTGCTAACTCTACATCCACCCAGCTAACGCTGTATTAACACACATATATCCAGCCAGGTACCTCTGTATCTGCCCTTATAATGCTGTATTTACCATACTAACTTCACCATCCATACTGCTAGCAGCCACCGTACTTGTAATATAAGCATCCTGCTAAAAGCCTGACCACTGTTACTAGGTAACATCTGGCATTGGCTTTTCAGTACTGGTACCTCAGATGCCCTCATATCTCCTAGTCTGTGGTAAACACCAGCGGTAATCTCATCTCATATCTGCTCCTGTCCCTGCCTTTATCATCACCGGCAACGTCGACATTAATCATAATTATCATCATCTACGTTTCCAGCAAACACCACAGCAGTGCTCTGTTAGGTCATGGACTGAGGGAACAGAAGGGGAGAGAGGGGGGGTGATAAGGAGCTGCTTTCTCCAGTTGATCTCCCACTTTGCTCCCGTTCTCCCTGGAGAATTATTACAGCATCTGAAGATTAATTGGGTGAGGGGGGGGGTTGCTTTGGTGCACGTTGCCAGGAAGGCGTGAAGGTGGGGGCACAGGGGTTACTGAGGCCTTGTGGGATTCGGCACGGGTGCAGACACGGGGGCTGTTAATTTTGCTCTGAGAATTGCATCAAGATGCGAGAGAGGAAGTGATGCACTACAGGCTCTCCTTAAAAAGTGAAAATTAACCCTCGGAGTCAAAAAGACATCTCAGCCACATAACTCTTCTTAATTCACGTTGTCTCTCCTTTTTACTTATTTACCTGATTTAGTTTGAGATGCATTCATTAGATTCCTTCCCAACGCAACTGTAGCTAATCCATTTTATACAGATGGATATATCGCTGAAGTGATTCAGCTTAAGTAATTCTTATTGGTTCAAAAATGTGCCCCTACTTGAGATTCAGCGAGTAATCACCCCCTCCAGCCTGACGCATCTTGGTGAGCTGTACGCATCGTTTGGTCTTCACTTTCACGTTTTTGTCAGCGGGCTGCGCACCAGCTGTTCACTGCCCTACCCCGAAGCCAGCAGCTGCCCCCCCCGCCTTCTCGTCTCGTTTAATGGCTTTCAGAATAAGGTTTTTAAACTCTGTGGGCGTGAAGCTGTGCTCGAAGCACAGAAGGTGCCCTAAATGTGGCGCAGATCTGGAGGGAAATAGGAGCCTGCTTTTTATTTATTTATGAAGAAATAGAAAATATGAGGAGTATGCACAAATGGTAGCTTTTATGGTGTGTCATCGTGAAGTCTTTCAAATGTCATTTGGCCCAGAATCAAACGCTCCATAAACACCAAGACAGACACAGACATCTACCTAGTGCACCCATCATTGCCGGGGCTTCGCATTGCCTCTCACTCCAATTCAATGTATGATTCATAACTCTAACCTCAATAAAATACTGAAAAACATTTAAAAGTAGGTACCAAGCAAAAAAAAGAAGTTTAGATTTTTTTGAGTGTTTAAAAAAAGACATTTCAGCTTGTGTGGATGACCTCATAAGGTCTGGTTTTTCAAGGTATGCTGTCCCTGTGGGGATATTGTGATATTTCTCCCAAAATTGCGTCCACGAGGTTAAGAACATGGACTCTACTGCTGTGTCCACTGTGCTCACATCAGCCTCTAGATTTCACCCCCCCCCCCCACTCCTGGGGAATTAGTGTGAAGTGACTCATGAAATTGACCTAAAACTGACGATCGACCGCAGTTCCCTCTTTTCACTTGGAAATGAGGGGGGGGTGGATGGCTTGCACTCTGCCGGGGTGGGGTGGCGGGGGACCCCACCTGACGTGTGATTTCCCAGGCACCCGGCAACGCCGAGTCGGCCAATTTGTTCCCGCCCTCTGTGAGATCACCAGGTGTGCTGCTGATTCCCATGGAGCCCGGATATGGGGCCTTTCATTTGCTATTGGCCCACAGGCAGGATGTGAACCTGCGTTAGATCGCCTGCAGGTGTAGATAGTGGCCTAGGAGGTTAGGGACCACCAGAGGGACATTCGCCTCACCCGGGGCAAATACAGGGGTGGGGCCACAGAGACATGGGCCCCAGGTGACAGTTGATTGGTCCCCATCTCACTCACTGACTCAAATATTGGCTAATGATGAGGTCGGGCCCTTTGTATGAATTATGGTCCCTTTATGCCCTCATCTTAAAAACCTTAGCACTGATATTGCCCCTCAAATCCACCTCAAGCAGGCCAGTTAGGTGAATGGTTATGTTTGAGATTGGTTGTTAGAAATGGGCCAGAACCAGCTTTGGACTATCAACCAAGAAACCACACCCATGTTACTGGCATCACAACATGTGCCTAGCAGAGATGAGGCAGCACTGACACAGCGTGTCCCTCAGACAGTCGTGTGCTCTGGCTTTAGTGAAATCCTTTTACACTAAGTCAGGTCTGCAAAGAGGGAGTTTGCGCTCAGATAGTGAGCATGAGAATCTTAAATGTGGGAGATCAATCAACTGCAGGACTTTCTGCAGGCAGACAGTCACATTTTATTTATATAGTAGATGCTTTTATCCAAAGCTATATCTGTTCTTTGAGAAAACAGGGCCAGTCAGTCCACTGAGCAATTAGGGGGGTTAAGGGCCTAGCCCCTGGGGTTTGACCCAATGACCTTCCGATCACAAGCATGGCAACCTAACCCTCTAAGCCACACACCTACCCACAGATGGGGGTGGTTCTTCCTCCCTTCTGCATTGTCTTCTCTGTAATATCTGTCCAGACATGCTGTGCATGATAAGCTTAGATTCCCCTGATTCCCTGCATCACTGGCTATAATGGAAACAGATATTACGTTTAGCCATTTGGTGTGGAAATGTGATGCACGGGACAGTTGCATCTAGAGGGAATATCCGATAAAAAATGGATGGTGGGAGGAGGACAGGAACTACCCCCTCCCTTTTCTGTGAAAGGTACAGCCCATGGCCCATCTGCCTTTTTGTAAGAGGAGAACTTGCAGACTCTCTGACTCTGAGATGTGGCTGGGGAACTTTTTCTGATGGGTTAGTTATGCTGGCAAACCATTGAACTTTGACCTTTGAGCCACATGGCCAGGTGTCACACAAGGCTCTTTCCTACAGGAATGTCATCATATATGGCTGTTATTTTACATTTTTTATATTTTAACTGTAAAATAGTTTTTATTTGTTTTTTCATTTTAAATATTGATTTATTTTGTTCTAACTAGTCTTTTAATTTCAATTCTATTTAATTTCTGTATTATTTATGTACTCTTCTGTGTAATTAACCTCATGCTAACAGGTAGGTTGTTAAATTCTGCTCATTTAGCCTGACGCCAGTAGATGTGGTTTAATAATAGTTTCGTACTGCAGCAATTTGCATTGGCGTTGTTGTCAAAATGCTGCTGTTCTGAAGCCAAGACAGCATGCTTAGGTTTTCAGTAATGCCTGTTTTAAAATGCGACGATTTAGTTGGCTTAATAGATCAGCGTTCATCTTCTGGATGCAGTGCTTCAGTGGCCTCACATCTCCAGGGGTGTGGCTTTGGCCTCCTGCTCCACACTCTGCCTGTGTACAGTTTGCACATATGGGTTTCCTCTCGTTCTCTGATCACCTCCCACAGTGCAAAAGCCTGTGATTTTGGCGGATTAGTGCCTCTGAAATACCCTGCATGTTCTGTGATCATACCTTCTGAAGGACTGCGATCCTGTCCATCCCAGGCATCTCTGACTCATGCCCTGTGCATTCTGGGATAGGTCCCAGTTTAACCATGAGCTTTGCTTCAGTTCAGTATTAACTAATAATACATCACTTTTTGCACGGTCACTGTTTGTATGCCTTTCTCCATCCATCCATCCATTTTCCAACCCGCTTATCCTACTGGGTCACGGGGGGTCCGGAGCCTATGCCGGAAGCAACGGGCACGAGGCAGGGAACAACCCTGGATGGGGGGCCAGCCCATCGCAGGGCAGTATGCCTTTCTGTTGACAATAATAACCTTGGTTCAAAAGGTTTTTTTTTTTGTAAACCACCTTGGTTTATTAATATTCTGGTACCTTGTTTTCAGTTCCCCTGACTGTCTCGGCACCAGATAAATGTAGATAATTGAACTTGGACCCAATCCTTTAATCCTGCATTTAGATATTTAACAAAGCTCTGTGATATTAGACAGGGGACAGTTCTGGAATATCAAGGGTGAATGGGTGTTTTTTCCTCATGTCCATTTACGCGAATAATTATGACTGAATGTGAAGCATGTAAATGAATCATTCATTCACTGTCTTTGAAAGGCAACATCTAATGCTTATTGATCATAAAACGGTCAGGTGGAACACACGGACTGCTCCTGAATAGATGGATCTGAAGGCTTCTGAGCTGGAATCTTCTCTCCCTTTTCTGTTTTTTATGTTTGGGTTGGGGCCCGTATGCATATCACATTGTGTGCCCCTGCCTCACCTCATCAATCACTTTCCTCCTCTCCCTTCAGGGGCCCAAACAGAAAAGATGAGAGGATCTTTGTTGATAAGTGCATTTCGCTCTCACTCTCCTCTCCATCTTGAAAGCAATTTGTTTTTAGACGTCCTGGACTCTCGCCTCACTCTGCGTGGCAATCTAACTAACCGAAGGCTTTGTGCCATTCCACTGCTTTGGCTGCCGGGGGTGCATGTGACGAGGCTGAAAACCCATAATTAACATGCCAGCGATGTGTCTGTGTCATTGAGACCCTGTAATGGTGAGGCTTCGCTCGTTTCCCTCTCTGACGTCACTTAGGTCGAGCAAGGCCACCAGGAAGTGGTTTGCTAAGGGGGGGTCAGGTCAGGTCAAGGGGAAAGCCGGGGGGCTCTCAAGGTCTTCGGCTGTGGAATAACCCTGGCCCGCTTGCTGACTTTCACACGTGTGACTCATTGGACAGGCGTGTGATGTGTTAAGAACGATGTGTGTTATGAAGCAAGGCTGATGTCTCAATGATGGATTTCCCGGGAAGGAGAGGTCATGCAGGGTAGCGATGCCTCGTTTCAGCTTTGACGTTCTTCATATGACATGCATGACAGGCTATTATTTCAGGTTTCTGTCAGAGTGATTTACGAAAAATCTAATGTTCAGAAGGTCATTGGGCTAGAGTCTTGGGCCCTGTTCTTGCATTAAGGTGATTTTCAAAAAGGTATGGTGGGGGTATAAAACCTTGTGGCTGTTTTTATAAGTGCTTTATAAATAAAGTGGTATGGTATGGTATAACGGTCATTTCTTCCTGTTCTGATCTTGTGAACTCTCCTGCCATTTTGGTGGCCGGCTTGTGGGTGAAGCGGCTGTCGGATCAGTTGGTCATATGCCGAGTTACTTACCCTTTGCTGATCACTCACGTTCCCAAATGCACGTGGTTTATGACACATACAAACTGGGCGTCCTCACTGAAGCTGCTTCGGAGAGTTACCAGGATGTGACACTGGTGTGGGCATTTGGGTGTGTTGGGAGGGCACCAGTGTTCCGTTTGTTTTGGAGGTCTTGGAGGGTTGCCTGGTGGGCATTTGTCGACCGTAGTGGGGGTGGGGGGTGCAATCCGTTGGGTGGACAGGCAATCTGTTTGGGTGGGCACTGCCTACTGTCTGTCCAGCCGTAGACACTCCCCTGCTTTGGAGCTACAGCGAAATCCTGAAAGCCTTGCTTTGCCCGTGAAGTGAGTTTTGAACATCTCAATTAGTGACCAGCCCTGTCATTGTACTGGGAAATCTGCATGCCAGTAGCTGACCTTGCAACATTTCCAGGGGAGGGGTTAGGCTGTCTGCATGGAAAATAAATAGCGTGGTGAAATATCCTGGGGGGGTTTTATCAGCCTCTCTCCCGCCTTCCTTTTTGAATAATGGTTTTATTTCTTCATTTTTCTCCCGTCCAGAGAGCCTGAAGTATAGCCATGGAGAGAGAGTAGAAGACGTTTCGCTGGCTGGAAGCGATTGAGGAGGGGAGCAGCAAAATCGAGGATCCCTGCGGCGACAGGAAGGGCCGGGTAGGGACAAGCCTGCCTCGGACAGAGGGACTGGATGACCCCCCCTGCCGACCGGCCCCACCGGCTCTCGCAGAGATGGCTTCCAACTTCAACGACATCGTCAAGCAGGGCTATGTGCGCATGCGCAGCAGGAAATTAGGGGTGAGTGCCGCAGCCGGCGGCGCGGACGGCGTCAGGTGGAGAGGAGGCGGCGACGAGCGCGTCAGTGACGACAGCGCGACGCTGAGAACTGGTGGATTTGCTCGCGTCAGGCCTTGGGAAATCCCGGCTTATCCCTGCAAGTTCTGCCAAGAGCAACAGATTTGGGGGAGCTTAAGGGGGGGTTACCCCCCACCACAGTGCTACTCTGCCTGCCGTCGTCTGCTTACCGTCGGCCTGATCTGCAGCTCCGTCTCAGGTCCTTGTGGGCAGGTGTCTCTGGGGTTCGGGTCACTTATCTCCAAGACTGAGCAGCTGTGCAGCCCTAGTGGAGGAAGCTAAACAATGCTAAGCTAAGCTTCTGTGTGCAATTTAGCCTGTATCCACATACTAGAGTGGAATCGGCTACTGTTGGAAGCTGCCTCACAGTATTTATGCACTGTTACTATATAGCAGACACCCACAATCTTGATTAGCCATCTCACCCCTTCCTTCTTCTCGGATTAGTGTTTAACGGGTAAAGACGGAGAGGTTAATTTTTGCTAATCAGCAGAGGGTCCAATTATCTCGTTGTCTTTTGCAGCATCAGCGCCTGCCCCCGCCC
>JAODJW010000019.1:23420608-23451521 GCA_026777045.1 Hyperopisus bebe
GGTGGTATTTTTGGGGGCTGATTTGGTCCCAACCGTTGTTGAAACCAAACATAGACGCTTGGCTGGATTGGTTTTCAGCTCTGATGGGGATGGCTTGGCATCCTTAAGGAACGTTCCTGTACTGGTTTCTGTACTGGTTGCCCCCAGGGATCCGTTGTCCTGTTGGTCTGCAGCGTGGAAGACATTTATGTGTGAGACCTGTTATGCGATTCAATACATAAGAATTTGTGTAATTTAATGTTATCTATAAGAAGGGCTAAGCTTTTGTTGAATACATCCCTAACATATCTAAGGTTCTGTTGAACATGTTTTTCCTCTATGTTGTGTATTTATAACCTGGGTTGACCATTGTACATATAGCTATTTATTTCTTTGTTTTGTGCAGGTGTCACATACAGAACGTGTTCTTCCAAATCTGCACGTGTGACTGCGTCTGTCTGTCTTTGGGTAACAATGAGGAATGTTAGGAGAAAGCCAAGGCACCTCATCTTGTTTTATAAAACATGCTTCAGGCATGCTGGGAAACACTGTTAACAGATTGTTCTGGATTCACCTTTGTGTATCTGGGGTGTCAAGACCTGTGAGAGGTGAGAAGACGGTGCTCACCCCCTCTTTTAGGGGACAATGACCTCGGCCATCTTTGGGCAGGATTCACAAACTGAGAGAAACAATGAATATTAAACAAAGATGGGCAATGCTAGACTAGCTGCTACAGCAGAGCACAAGTAGCTAAAGACCCTGGGGGGGGGGGGGGTGAGAATTTCTCATTTTAACTTCTCAGCCGTCTGACTGCAGCCCATTGGTCATTGCAAGGTGTGTGAATTAACTAGCAGATAAAAAATGGGTCTTTTCTGTCAAGGTTTTATTTTCTGCCTTAAAGCTGCTGTTTGCTTTTTTTGGGGCATCGGTACACAGATAAGATTAAGTTGTGATGTATGCTTAAGGTCTAAAGACTTATACTCTATGACAGATAGCATTTATATAGACATATTGGACCCTGGTGGGTGTATTTGAATGTGATAAATTGAACTTGAAGTCACATTTGCCCCTGGTTGGAAAACAGCTATAGCTATCAGGACACAGTATATCCGTTTTATGACTTTTTACCTATGCTGAGTTGCATAAATCTTTTTTTTTTTCCCCTGTCATTTCCACGCACAGTCGTCTTTCATGTGGTTTACTGTGCAGCTCAAAGATGGGAATAGCATGGGATATACACAAAACGCCATTTTTATACTGTACTGGCCAATGTTGCTTTGCGGTGTTTATGTTTTCGTTGGGTGACAAACATCTTTAAAAATATATATAATACATTTTTTTAACATGCAGGCTGAGTATTTCTGCACTCCGGTAAAGTAGTTCAGTACATTTGGGACACCCCAGACCTTAATGGCCATAGATACCACCCATTTCATTCATTCCCAACTAAAACACGATGCTACCTTCTCAGAGCACATTGTTGTTATAACAGTCTCGATGCAGTGATGTTTGTTGTTTGGCTCTTGAAATCAGTACGCCAATGTCCAGTTGATGTGTCATCTATTGCCGTGGAGACCCATAGGGTACATACACGCCACGTTTCACTCCTCTAGGTCCTAAGCAACAACAGTCTATGTGGATCAGAGCAATTTTTGAAATTGAATTATTGTGTAAAGTTAAAAAAAAAAACTTTGAAAAATACAGCCAGAAAAATATGTTGCTTACTGCAGCTAAAATTTATTACCGCAGTTATGTGTCTTGTCCTATAGTTTCTGGATGTTCAGAAACATCACTTTCACTATATACGATGTTATCCTTTATTACATCATTTTTCAACGTGTCCTATGACTCGTCCATATTAATACACTTTGATAATGCAAAATAAGACAGTCGTACTAGCTGAATTTTTCAAGTAGATTATAATACTTGCTTAACAAAAAAAAAAAGTAAAATAAACACAAAAGCCATCAACGGATGTTTATCTTCTGCTCATTCAAGCTTTTGCTGTTTTTTATTTTTCTGTCTGGTTCCCTTCCAGTTTAGAATTTAAATTCACACACTGACCACGTCATTCACAGTGGTGGCTGTTTACATCAGATAACTTGTCTCACGTAAGCATGAAAATGCAGAATAACAGGGGAAATAGAACCTAATAGTCTGAAAAGCGGAAAGCGAAAACTCTCAGACTGTCGATGTATCGCGTTCTTATAGAATTCCTTTAAAACAATATTTAAAATGTCAAGATCATTGACTAAATATTTATTTTACAGCTTATGTTGCACAAGGCATAATGGGACTTTGGAATAAAATGGACACTCCGCTAGCCACAGTCTGCTTGGTTAGCTCACCAGTGTGAGGGAAAGCTAAAGAGCATGTTAGCATAGAGATCACCTTGCATGCATTGAGTTATAAAACGCTGTGTGTGTCATGTAATGTTTGTGGTACAACATTTTGCAGTTTTACAATAAAAAAGATGTTTTTTTTACAATAAAACCTGAAACTGGTGTCCTGATTATCCATCACTAACCAACTCGATATCCTGTGAGTTTTAAATTAAAATGAAAGAATAAAATCAATGCACAATATGCTCTATATCCTAAGAATGTTTTGAAAGCATGGAATGGGATTGTGTTATTTTTGACATCTGTTTGACTGAGCTGCACGGTGGCTCTGTGGATAGACTGATGTACCTCCAGGGTACATTCTCCCCCTGGCTCTGCCCCCCCCCCCCCCCCCTATGTTTTTGGTCACAGAGGAAGGGTCCAGGTTGTTCTCTGCTGCAAGCAGTGACCTTGTACTGGATAGACAGCATGGAAATAGATGAATTTGTCATTAGTGTTTAAACAGCACATTCTCACATTTTTTTGCATAAGAGGCTTAAGCTTTCCCCCTAAAACAGCCACTACATACAGCACGGTCAGAATATGAAGCGGCATCATTATTTCTGTTCTTTTTCTACACTGAAAGCAACGGTACCACCAGAAGGTTCCTACAAGACAGGTGAAGATCTCCTTCCCTTATTGCATGTAATTGTGCTCAAAACTGAAGAGACAAGGACTGCAATCCAATCACCAGTTCAAATAAAGGTTTAATAAGTAAACTGATTAAAAAGAAAGTCAAAAGGTGATTATGATAGTTTAACCACACCATAGGTACCTGTGACTCCTGATTCTATGAACAAGGAAATCAATCTGATCAGATATTACATTATAGACAATAAACAATAACAAACTTTTACAAATGTATAATAAACTGAAACTGAGGTCATACATGTACATGATGTATTTGAAGCAGGAAAAATTTGCAAGAGTACGGATGAGCGACTTTGACAATGGCCAAATTGTGATGGCTAGAGGCCTGGGTGAGATCATCTCCAAAACGGCAGGTCATGTGGGGTCTTCCCGGTATGCAGAGGTGACTGACTACCTACCAAAAATGGCTATTTCAGCTCATCAAGAAAATGGATTAGCCAAGCTGAATTACATCATTCGTGATAATTGCACGCTCCCATGGACACAGACTAGGCTATATATATTGTTATGCAAAATCATGATCGGCAAGTCTGTGACTGGCTGTCTAAGTCCCAGTTCCAAACCGGGCCCTACACACTCTGACTCACCTGTACACCTTCGTTTGCACGAAGACCCATCACCATGTTGAAGTTTTTCTCAAAGCAGTAAAGGTTAAGCCCTCATGAAGCGTGTCAGCAACAATACAGTCCACTTTCACATAATATTTGTTGTTTATCATACATTATTAATGTGAAGAGGACGCATTACAGTTTGAGATTTATGTAGGCTGCTGACTCAGAGGCTGATGACTTTCGCTGGTAGGAATTTCCACTGAGTTAATTGTTTTTTGCCTTTTTTGTTGATTCTGCAATGGGATTTTTAATTGTAATTACAGTTTATCTGTTCACATTTATACACTGGAATTTTCTGTTTTGTCACGAAGATAAAGTATTTAACCAATACAATTTTGCATCTTCACAATACCTAATGGTACTACTTTGGTTGCACTTTCAGTTACAAAAATGTAAAATAACGAGGTCAAATGTTAGTTATTTGAAAATGAACTCAAAATGTGCAAACTTCAAGTTGCTCAGCAGTGTGATAAAACTTTGTAAACATTGTCTTCTCACAACAGATAAATTTCTTGATTTTCTTAAAGACTCATATATTATTACAGAAAAGTTTGAGCTTCTTGTCAGCAATTTTGGCAAATGACAACATAATGCAGTTCCTCTTTCCTGTGAAGAAGATGATGAGAGTGAGGCCGTCTCAGATCTTTCTTGCAAACATTTCTATCAGTTTTAGCATAAAGAGCCTATTGAGAGAGTAACTCAGTCTGAGTGTAACTCATAATGAAGGCGGAGTGTTGAGGATGTAGCTTTGGATCGAGTCCAAAATGGCAAAACCAAGGCCACAATTGTTATGGAGCCAAAAAAGTCCAGAAAATTTACATTTTTAATCTTGTATTAATATATAAAAATATATCTTATATTATTGTATTGTTTATTAATATGAATACTTTAATATTACATTATATTATATTATTCTTGTGCGCACAAGATAAAAAAATAGGCCAATCGTTTTTGCGACTTTGGCTGTATAAATTGTTCCTCCCCACCAGAACAAGAGCTATGAATGAAAGGATACTGAGGGATTTAAGGAAATTATATGCATGAAAGGCAACACAGGAAAAGCAACCAAAACAAGAGAGGTGGCTGGCAAAAAGTGACTGACAAACTAAATTTGTAAGTGTCATTTCTAATTGTTTATTATTGACACCGTTGCATTTCCACTGCCTATATGAATTATTCAGTGTGTCATATTCAGAGCAACACCAACGACCTATGAATAAGTAAAATACAAAAATATTCTTGCATTACTTCTAACCTAGTGAACAGTAATTGATTTCCTTTCCCTAGGAAGGAAATAGGAAGAAGGCTGAACTTAAAAAATACTGGTGAGGTTCAGCTGTGCCTGACGATCCAGCAAAATGTCCATGGGGGGGGGGAGGAAAATGTCCTCATAATTCTGCTAGTGCCCCAGCAATGGAATGGGGACCCATGTGACGTGTCGGATGAGGACACAGTATCTGGCCACTCTTGTGGAGAAGGCAACTTCGGCGAACTTGGCTCCTACTATACAAAGATAATAAATTTCCAGTGAATATTATTCCCTCGTGACTGAAGCAGTGACTCTCAAAAAGTCCTGGTACACTAAGGGATATGGATTATGTAAGAATGGTAAGGCTATGGTTGGATGGGTTCCCTGAGTGGACACCTGCGTTTAAATCTGAGATCTAATCTTGTTTACATTGAATTAACCTGCCCCAGGCAAGTTTGCGCTTAACAGTGGTTGCTGTGACAACCAAACTCACAAGAGTTTTGAAAAACCGAGCAATCTGGGATCTTGTGAAAGGGTCAGAACTGGACCATGGAGCAATGGAAGAAGGTGGCCTGGTCTGATGAGTCATGTTTTCTGTTGCACCGTGTGGCCAGCCGGGTCATGTACCTGGGGAAGAGAAGACACCAGGATGCACTGGTTGTTAAAACTGTCCATTTGTACAAATCTACTAATGTTTTGTTGATGGACTTTAGACTTCAGTGCTTGCCTTATACTGTCATACATATATATGTTTGCAAACTACCCCAACGCTTTTGATGTAACTAGCTTTAGGTTTATAATAGAATTATGTAGATTTGCCGTAAGATTTCTTGCGTAAGCGTACTAGTCTGAATGCGTGAGTGTCACGAGAGATGCGTGAGAGTTGGCAACCCTGTATACACGATTATGGCGTATATGGATTGAACACAAATCCAAAAGAAAACTGGAGGACATATTAACCGGAAACCGGCGACGAAGTTCACACTACGTCGCGCGCTGCGCATTTCGCGCCCCCCCTGTCAGCACGCGACGGTCTAGAGCGATGAAAACAGATCGCGCGCTCGGCTGCCGATTAAGCCGCCTGCCGGGGTTGTGTGACAGTCATGTGAGCCGGGAAACATGGCTGCACAAAAATAATGGCTAGTCGCACTTCAGTCATTCCTCCGCCTTGATATTTCTTGTCGTGTTTGTCGAGAAGTAAGCAACCCCTTCGCGAATTTCAATCCGACTTCTACAGTCTGTCCACCCGAGGTAAAGTCGTCGGTTGACTATCGCCAGGTCTCCTAGTCTGTTAGCTTGTTTCTGGATGTGCGGACCGTCCTTATAAAACGGGCTACAGAAGAGGAACAGTCTCGACTTTATGGTTATTTACCTGTACATCTCATAGCTGCTTTGCCCCGTTATTTAATAACGCGATGTTTTCGGTAGTTTATGAAAATAAACCGTAGATCTGACGTGCTGAAATCCGCCTGTTAAGCTGCTGGTTCTGGCGCAGGTTCTTAATGACAAAACGTTACCTGTGAAATTAGTTATAGTATAATATTTTCCGTGGTATATTCCAGTTTTGTATAGTACTGATAATACAGTAGAACAGCGTATAATAATAATTATTATTATTATATAACTGTTCACAGACTCTTCGTAGTGGAGAAGGTGTTCATTTGGCTAATATGACCATATAGACTATATTATAGAGGTTAATTACTACCTGACCGTCTGTAAAAGCAGCGTAATCGCTTTCCAGTCCTTGTTGTAGTTTGTCATTTTAGTCGCGGTGAAGGTGAAGCAGTCGCTCATATCTGTGTCAGCCTCGTAGCGTCCGTCGGTGAAAATGAACACCGAGAAAGATTTCGCTCCCCTGACCCCAAACATCGTGAGAGCCCTGAACGACAAGCTGTACGAAAAGAGGAAAGTCGCCGCTTTGGAGATAGAAAAGTAAGTGGCACGCTTTTCCTTTGCTTATTTTCTAGGATGGTTCATTTTCCTTTAGGGAATGCGTCCTTTGTTTTCGTGTTTCTTGTCCTGTATTACCATGCCACGGCTTTGATTCGCTTTAACTTAAAAGCAGTGTTTTTTTGTTATTAGTATTTTTTAAGTTCTTCTTTTTGCTACCGTGTATTTAGCGATTTCTGGAGCCACGACAGATTTCCCTTTCTTTATTAAATAGTGAATGAGCAATACATTAAATTTTAAAGGTCTTGCCTAATCGATATAAATATGTATTGGAGTCGACCTGTGACCTTGAAAGACAGAGTGCATCTTTCAGAATATGGACCCAATAATCTTAAATATGTTGGTATTTACTGTACACTGTTTTTTGTGCTAAACGTGGTAAATGTAAAAACCTTAACTGTCCTTTCTGTATGTGTGTGTGTGTGCAGGCTCGTGCGAGAATTTGTGGCTCAGAACAATTCCACTCAGATCCGTCATGTTATCCAGATCCTGGCCACTGAGTTTGCCTTATCGCAGCACCCCCACAGTCGTAAAGGGGGGCTTATCGGCCTGGCTGCCTGCTCCATAGCCCTGGGAAAGGTAGTGGCCGGTTCCGCAGTGACAACACTGTTTGTCTTTTCCCATTTCCCGGTTTCTTTAACTTGCTTTCTTAAGAAGATTTCAGTTATTTGCTTATAGTGGAGTATTCAAACCACATTATGAATGTACTTATTTGATTAATTCTTTTCTGGGAAAATACCTTCCTGAAGGATACAACAGCAGGGTCAGCGCTGGCATCTGATGTGCTGGTTGTGTGGTTACATGTCCTTAATGTCACCTGCACTTCAGCTTTCCCCCCGACTTCCTGCCTGTTGTCTGGTCATATTCCTACGTAAAAATTATTTTCTTCATTGCCTTTTTTGCCTGTGCATATTCCCAGTTGCCCAGTGTCTCTCCTTTCATCGTGTCCTTTTATATCCTATTCTGTTTCTCCTCTTATTATGTAATCGGACACAAACAGAAATCCATTTTGCATCCGCCTAGTTTGTATGACAGATGAAGGAGAGATCTGACGAGCAGATATTCTCAGTGTCTGTAAATGACGACCCCCCCCCCCCCCCCCTAATTTCCCCCTGTGTTTTGGTTCACAGGATTCTGGCCTTTACCTGAAGGAACTGATTGAACCAGTGCTCACCTGCTTCAATGACTCTGACAGCCGTCTGCGCTACTATGCTTGTGAGGCACTTTACAACATCGTGAAGGTGGCCAGGGGGGCTGTACTGCCCCATTTTAATGTGCTGTTTGATGGGCTCAGCAAGGTGAGCTACCAGGAACACGGTGTTCAAATGTGAGACACTCAAATGACAAACATTTTAGGCACACAGCTGTATTCTTACCCTTATGGTTGTGAAGCACTTGTTGTTCCATTTACTGAAGGTGCCTCAACTAGTGTGCATAATAAATTTGCCTCTGGATGAGTCTCCCGTCATAAGAAAATCTGTAATGCAAGTCAAAGCAGCACATGTGCAACAATCATTTTGTGTTAGCGGTAAACCACAGTGTCACAGCATCAGCCGCACGTTCAGAAAGGATTTGCTGGGCTGGGACAATTCACTGAAGGACTTAATATTAAATTCGAAATCTGTATATTATTCAAGCTGGCAGCAGATCCGGATCCCAATGTGAAGAGTGGATCAGAACTCCTGGACCGTCTGCTGAAGGTAACCAGTGTGGCAGTAACATTTCAGTAATTTTGACAGATTGGTCATTAATCAATGGGCTTCCATTTTAAACATTAAAAAAAAAACATTTTGTGGATTTCATCAGTGTGTGTGTGTGTGTTCATATTTCACAGGACATCGTGACAGAAAGTTCCAAATTTGACCTGGTGGCCTTTGTCCCTTTGCTGCGTGAGCGTATTTACTCCAATAACCAATATGCACGTCAGTTCATCATCTCCTGGGTGAGTTGGGCAGTGGGACTGTGGGGGGGGGGGGGGCTGTTATGTGTTTCAACAGGAAACACTTTTTGGTGTAATGCTGATAACATGAATGTTCTGTTTTGACTGATACAGCGAAGCTTTTTACTTTTCCATTCTATCTGTGCTTCTTATACATGTTGCTGTGCTGCCTAACTTGCATTTGTTAGCAGTCAGAATGAAGAATTACAAGGCCTACATTAATTATAAATAGCCATATGCAGTTATAGTGAAACGCGTTTTATAGACGACTGAGCTGTCAGTTATATGATGGTGTACTACTTCAGACAGTGTACCGCTTCAGAGAGCTGCATTTTTGGGTTTCTGTTGACAAAAGCACGTTACACAATTTTAAGGGGAATAAAATCTCTTCTTGTGTGGTTGTATTACACTAGAATCAGTGATGTAAATGTAATACATTAATAAAGCTAAGAATTAAAATAGGTTTTGCTGTTTTTATGACTTTCCATAAACATGCATAGTGTGTAATTTGTGTAATCAAATGAGAAATGAGGGAACTTTATTATTTAAAGTAATAATTTAGATGATTATAGAGCTGCAATGAGAAGTTGGCCTTAAATACTGTACTGACCCTTTCATGTGGAATGAGTGAAATTGAGGATGGAAAATTTTAATCAAGAAATCCTTTGACACAGACATAAAATACACGTTTTCCTATCTCTCTTAAACATTTTACAACATAACCTTGCAAAAAAATGTTAATAAAATGTTTTAAAAGAAGCAATATCTGTAGTTTTTTTTTTTTTTTTAATTCCTCGCTCTCTTGGCCTGCCAGCAGGTTTTTTATTTGATTTGCTGGATCACAAAATACAGATCAAGATGCCATTGACATTAACTGCTACAACTTGTTGATTTTTTTCAAGAAATGTTTTACAAGAGTGTTTATTAAAAACAAGTAACTAGTATTTTTTGTTTAATTTGATGTGCTCTCACAATGCATAGCAGTTTATTTAGTCATGAATTTGGTGCCTAGGAATTAATTAAAAAATGTGAATTCACTATTTGTAACCATCTTTGGTTGGAAACCACACAACTGGGAAAGGAAAAGGGTTTTTCTTCGGAGGACAGAGTCCTTTTCAGGGGACACAGTGTTGTAGAAATTGTTCTGGTCACCCACGATCGATACAAAAAGAAAACTGCCCTTGCACCCGGAACTGTGATGAAAACTGAGTGGCTTTGTTGGGGACGGGACAATCTTGGCTTCATCAGGGTGACTTAGAATGGACTTTCAGATTGTGGCTACTGCTGTTTTATTATGGGTGTAATAAAAGAATTCAGAAGTATATTTGCTGTTCTCTGTGAGAAGTATAGATGGAGAGATTAACCAGAGCTTAGTTCTCCTTCGTAGGAGTACCAGGCCCTCTACATCAGAATCGATTGAATTTTAAGGGACATTGCCATATAAATAATGTCTAAGAAGGTAAAAGGTTTATTGACAGTATACTGTCTGAAATGGTAGAAGTTGATGTGTAATTCAGTGCAGAAATTCAATATTCCAGCCTAAGTAATTATATCTTGGCTGAAACAAAAACCACCTAACCTCAAAAGCAGGATTAGCAGTACTGCTTGGGAAATGCTTGCCCGTGCGTGTTTTCTTTCTCTTTTCTATTGATGTTGAGATGTTAGCCTTCTTGCATTCATTACTCTCGCATGACTAGAAATTAAATTGAAGTGGAAATGTTTTATCACTGTATTTGGAATTATGAGACTTTTAATGTGATGTGAAAAATCCTGTTCTACTGCATGACCAGCAGGGGGTCTTTATGTTAAATAGAATGCCTCATAATTTTGCACTAAGCTTTAAGATGTGTCCTGAATTTCATGGAGGATTTGTCGATCTTGCTAAATGGTCTCCATTGGGAGTGTTGCAAATTCAAGCCTTTATATGTCCATTTGCATTAATTAGAATGGACCTGAAATGCTCCTGATTTCAGATACTTGTGCTGGAGTCTGTGCCAGACATAAACCTTTTGGATTATCTTCCGGAAATCCTGGATGGACTCTTTCAGATCCTGGGGGACAGCAGCAAGGAGATCCGCAAGATGTGAGTCTTGGTTCAGTCTTGCCGTTATCGTTTTACTGGGCTGCTAACTGGCTTTAATTTCTTTTGATGATACTATAATGCAGTGTTTCCCAATCCAGTCCTCGGCAACCTGCAGACAGTCCATTTTTGCTTCTTCACAGCACTGAGTCTTTGAGGACCGGGTTAGGAAACACTGCTGTAATGTTTTTCCAGTGTATCATTTTGCTTTTTTGCATAATCTGCAAATTGTCTAGCGGAGCTGGACAGTTCAGGTCCTGAAAGTAAAAATCCAGACCAAGATGTGGTTTCAACCAACCTGTTGAGTTTAAGGAGTCTCAGTCACAGAGTACTCTGCTGGTTGGTTGAAACAAAATCTTGGTCTGGATTTTTACTTTCTGTACCTGAACTCTTCACCTCGATTATCTAGAAGGTATTAAGCGATGGCTTGTTTTTGGTGTTTTTTTTCTGTTCCGTGGGATTTGTCTGAAAGTGTTGCTTTTGTCCCTCAGGTGTGAGGTGGCTTTGGGGGAGTTCCTTAAAGAGATTAAGAAGACACCATCCACTGTAAAGTTTGCAGAGATGGCTAACATTTTGGTCATTCACTGCCAGGTGTCTGATGAATCAAAATCGAGTAAGTGGTCACATCTCTCAAATCACGGCAATGATTGTAACATGGTAACACCACAACACACAGACACAGTATCCTGGTCAGATAGCTTCCTCAAGATGTGGTCTCTCGCATTGCTGTCTGGACTGGCCATTCCTCTCTGCTGGATGCTGTGCACAGTTTGAGTATTTTCTTAGCTTCGTGGAAGAAACAAAGTACAAGCTGCAGTAAATTCCTTAAGCCAGTCTTGTGTAATTTAGCGTTCTGTAGTACAAAGACCTATAACTACTGTCAGAAGTGGCTGGATTGGCATGGATGCCTTTGAGGTTGTGGTGTCACATTGGCTTCGTTAACATAAAATCTCGCCAGTCACTGGCTCGTATGTTTATTCAGGGCCAGTTAGATGTTTAGTGACTCATGGGTTTTTATTGTTCACTGTATTATATGAAGTCCTTAATCCTGCAGCAGGTTAATTAACATGAAGCTGCTCAGCAGTCATCTTGGCTGTGCAGTATAGTTTTAGTATAGTGTTTGTGCTGACGGTAAACCAAATTTGGTTCTTTAAAAAGCTAATAAAATAGATGTATGATGACATAACTGTGAAAACATTCCTATGATTTGGTGGGTAGCTGCGCTTGAACTAAAATGCAAGTTGCAATGTGTGGTATTGTTTTGAAAGGGTGAGGGTGACACTCCTTCTTTTTGTTTCCCTCTCATCCAAAGCGAACGATCTCATCCAGCTAACAGCTATGACGTGGATGAGGGAGTTCATCCAACTGGCTGGCCGGCTGGTGCTGCCTTATTCCTCTGGCATCCTGACTGCCGTGCTGCCCTGTCTGTCTTATGATGACCGCAAGAAGAGTATCCTTTACTGTAGGGCTGAGCCTTATGGCAGAAATATTATCACAATATTTTTTTTTTATCTTTTCACAATTACTTTTCATGTCAGTTTTTAAGACTCTTTTGCAAGTTCCTGAATAGTACAACAAAACTAATTCCTGTATTTTAAAAAATGTAGACCTATAGGCTGATAAAACCTAAAAGGAAAAACATACTCAGCGTACTCTTTCTGGTGTCTTCTTTCGAGGTGGTGAAAAGGTTCATCCTGCTGCCATCCAACATGCAAACCTTATCTTTGCAAATTTTATAAATAACTGCTGTTTGCGCGTGTCAGTTTTGGAAAGCCGAACAAGTTCCATATTACTGGTGTTGAATTATTTTTAGGGACCAACTCCTCTGCGTGGTCCATGCTGCTATGTTGCCGATTAGGGAATGTGTTGCATGTTTCACATTGCATGTTCGGACAAGGGTGCGAAAAGGAGATGGGAAAAATCCAAGGCAGATTGTGGAGACATAATTGTTCACGATATAGTATTGTCAAATCACACTCTCCTGCTTACCATTTTTACACTTTGCTTCATCTCGGTCTAAGCCCTGCCCTGCGATTCTCTCATCTTAATTATTCTCTGTAATTGCTCAGCTGCTCTCTCTGGGTTTTTCTGAAGTAGCATCATTGACAGCTGGATTTCTCTCTCTCTCCTGCTGCATGAGGTGTATCTTATTCCTGCCATGATGTAAGAGGTTGACTGCAAGAAATTTTACTGCTGAAAACGTAATGTTTCATTCAGACAGAATCGCATAGAAAGCAGATCCAAAGACTAACTGTAATTGAAAGGAGAAGCAGTTCATTCTGCAAGCCTGGCACCCTTTTTCATCCTGACAATGTTGCCTGGCTTTGTAAGCCGCTGTGTGTCTGGGGATCTGCACTCTTTCACATTTACCTTCATTTATCCAATGCTTTTTTCTCAAGTGACCTATAGTAGAGGGTTGAATTACAATTTTGCTCACTGGCCCAAAACACATCATTGGCTAATGATAAGGTTAGTCACTCAGTATGAATAATAGCCCCTTTTATGCCCCCACCTTAAAAAAAAAAAAAATCTTAATCGTCCTCATTTTTCAAGGTGCTAATTAAAATATTTCCTGAAACCTTAAGGGTGGGACTTGCACTTCCGTGGAGCAGCAAACCCTCTTATCTAATTATTTCTCATTTCTAACCAAAACTCTGGACTGCTTGTGGAGATCCTTGATTCGTAGTTGCCCAGGTACCAAAGAGGCTGCCAGTGCCTGCAACCACAGCTTGATGAAGCTGGTGACTCCTGAGGATGATGGCGATGAGGAGGCGGACGGGCAAGCGAATGACACTCTGCACCGAGAGGACGGTCCCTCCAAGTCCCAGGATGAACTTGACAGTGAGTATGCACGAATGTGAAATGAGATTCTGGTTGAGTATTCTTTATATTTGCTTCTGATTGTTGCCTAACATCACCTAAAGTGTATGGGACAGAGAGGTGAGGGATCCCCCCAGCCCCCCCCCCGCCATTGATCACAACCCAGTATACATTTGCTTATGTAGCAGATGCATTTATGCAAAGCAACATAGAGTTGAGAAAGCAGGGTCAGACGATCCCTAGAGCAACTGTGGTAAGGAGCCAAAAGTGAAACTCCTCTTCCAAGGCTGTAATGGGACACATATTCATCGTTTTCAGTTCACTATGCACAATGAAACAGATGAGTACATTTATTGACATGGGCAGGACCTGAATTTACCAGTAGATGTTCAGAATGTAAACATGGTAATTGTGGCTGTGAGTTGGTTACAGGTAAAATGCTGGTTACAGTCAGTTACGGATGTGATGTTGCTTACAGTCAGTCTGGGAACATTTTGGTTTATCAGTAAATACGTAACATTGGAGTTTTCTAAAAGAAAACATTTAAAATGTAAATAGCTAGAACAATGAGATGACGCAGTGCAGAAGTACAATGCAAATAAGCTGTGGGTGCGCATATTTTTTATGTATGTGTGAAATTTATACACGTGTCTGTGTGTATATGTGCATGCCTGTAAATATTGCATTTATATTATCACGACCATAAAGAACGGGAAATGTGCAGTAGATGTTAAATGTTTCTTTTTGTCTGTCCAACCTAGTAATCCGCTCTTTCTCATTTATTGCCTATGAAATAAAATCATTGCCTTCCCTTTACTGTTTATCAGTTCAACATTGTCTGTTGCTCTTCCTACACTGTGCTGCCCGCTCTTCCCACCAGTCGGATTGCTGCATTCTTTTCTTGCCCCACCCTCTCAATTATGATTGGTTCTCTTCCTGCCTGGCTCATGTTTCAGGGCTGGAGCTAACTTTTCAGTACTAAGGCATGTGCTCTGCATAGGCATAGCATTGGTGGTTCAGTGGTAGAATTCTCGCCTGCCACGCGGGAGGCCCGGGTTCGATTCCCGGCCAATGCAGGCTTCCCCTTTTTTTCTTCCTTTTCTCTCTCGCCTTACCCTTTTCATTTCTTACAGCCTTCAGTTCCACTATGAATTTTTAAACTTTAGACAATAAGTCCATTGTGACTAACTCTGAGTGCATTTAAAATAGAATTGAATAGAATGGTTTTATTGTCATTGCTCTTCAGGTACAATGAAGTGCAATAAGCAATTCCAAGAGTGATTCATCCAATAATTAAGATCTTCAATGTCTATAGTGAAGTTGTTTTTAAAAATTAACAAATGCCTGTCTTTCTTGGTTAGTAATGGAGAGCTGCCGCTTTCTGTAGGTCTTTGAGCAGTACTGTGTCTTGTCTAGGCATTGGTGGTTCAGTGGTAGAATTCTCGCCTGCCACGCGGGAGGCCCGGGTTCGATTCCCGGCCAATGCAATGTCCCTTTTTTCTTTTTGGTGATATTTCTACCTTTCACCTTTTTTTTTTTAGATTCACTAAATGCATCGCAGGATTCTGGTGGGCTCAGTAATATCTGCTTCTTCACTCCTACCAGGTAGGTACAGCATGCAGAAATTACAGTGAAAAGATAGTGTGCTTATGTTGAGTCCAAAAGAGACACCCTTCTTCAGTGTCCCTGTATCTAACAGCAACATTTCTGATGAAAATCCAGTTGTGAAGGTTCTGCTTACCAGATAAACCTAAGGCAAAAGAATTTTTTTGCTAAATATTTATTGATTTTTAACAAATCACAATGTACCTACCACTGCGTATTTTAAACAAATATAAATCAATAATAAAATATGTACATAGTGACACCCAGTAGTAGTAAGACGAAATATAGACATATATATAAAATAAAAATATTTTCTCCTACTAAATGAACTAATGGGCAGAATAGAAAGGAAAACTAATAAAATGAATAAAGGCCAAATGATTTTTAAGTACACCTCTATTCTGTAGCTCACTGTTTGGTTTTGGTTTTGGGAGTTTGCATGGCAGGCAATCTTTTGTTTTTTTTCCAGCAGAATTCTATGTATGGCTCTCTAAATTAAGCAAGACATCTCAGTAACCCTTCAGGGCTCTATCATCTGGAGCTCTGTGGTGACATTTGACCGCTGCTGTTTACCTGTAGCTACCTCAGCCCTCAGGACTGTATTGCACCTTTGCATTGCCCCCCCTCTCCTGCCGCCATATAGTTCTGGCTTGAATCCTTAAGTGCAGCTTCGCGCTGCTCTGCTCATTGTCTGCTCTGCCTTTGTGGCACCATCCCCCCGATTCCTCTCATTTTAGTTCACACACCAGCCCCCCACGCCCCCTACCACCACACTCAAAGAAAGCACCATTGTAAAGTGTCATTCTGTAGCAGACTGACAACGGAGCCTGCGCATTAACAACTCAAATTATGAATGAAAAAAAATCAATAGAATAATATAAACCAGAATTATTCTTTATTAAAAAACTGCCTCAAATAATTCAAATGTCTGAATTGGGATTTGTGCATATATCATCACTATACAGTTAATGAATTGATTTATGAATTATGATGATGATGATTAATCGGTAAATAAGTGGTAACAGGTGAGGTATGTGATGTACCCCTTTTCAGTTTCTGTTAAAAGTGAATCATCTGGCAGCTGTAATATAACATTTTTTTTGGGGGGGGGGGGGGGGGCTGCAAATTCTTTAACAGTGAATGTCCACTAGATGGCAGTCTATAGTCATGCCAGGACTCTAGTTATTTATTTTTTGCTTCATACATTTGAAGTTTTGATGACAGGAGTTATGTAACCATGTAATAAAATCTATTATTTTTGTTACTTATTAATTGAACTCAATTAATGGTGACGGGAAAGTAATCTCTTCAGAATGACTGCTTTAGTTAGTTATGTCAGTTATATCCATCCATTCATCCATTTTCCTTCTGCTCCAGGTTACGAGTGTTTTAAGTGGATTATACAGAATTTCATACAGATATCATATCAGTTGCTTGTTATCGTTTATACTGCCTCTCTGTCTCCTGTGAATTATAAACAGGGAGGTGGTCCTTTAAATATGTGCTTTTTTATGGTTAATTATTTTTATGAATTTATTTATTACTCGAGTTGCTTTTATAGCAAAGCCATAAGCAGACTTTCTATATTTTTCTGTGTTTATGTATCTGCACTGTTGACTAATTTAGCAGAGCTGTTTATCATTCTGCATTAATATTTGTTTTTTTAATGTTGCATGCTAGAAATCAGATTGTTTATTTGAAAAGGGAGCAACAGCATCACTGGCACTGATACTGCATTTCAAAGTTATTTAGCCTGGTTTAAATCGCTTAGTGGTCTTAGCTAGTGTGACTCCAGCATAGAGTAGCATGAGGCTAAAGGGCAAGCAGGCCGGCTGTTCACCTGCAGCTAAGCACCCCTCTCCTTGCAGTGCTGACAGAAGCCAGGTGACTCTGGACCTGGATGGCATTGTTCAGGTGCTGGGGCGTCACCTGCATGACTCTTTGACTGGTATGATGACGCGCATCGCTGTGCTGAAGTGGCTCTACCATCTGTACATTAAAACCCCACGCAAGGTACGTAGCAGCCAGGTCAGAACATCAGTCTTCGCTCCAGGTGGTCGACCGTAGATTCAACTTAGTCATATCCAATGAATTTCTAGCTACTTTCAGTTCCATTTCATTGTCTGTTTCTTCGTCTGTGTTTTTATAACCTTATTAGTTTGAATATTACACAATGTTTTGTAACAGTAAATTCTCTTCAGTGTTTTTCTCAGATCCCCATCTGTTTTTGTTTCCGATCTGCTTAACAAAGAAACTCTTGCTCAATAAAACGTTTAATGTCCCCCATTCCGTTGCCACCAGTAGGAAATGCATTTAGTCTAAATGATTGGATGAACTTCAGGCCGGTCAGCGGTTTTTGGTGAAAGCCCTGTTCTGGGCACAGTGCCAGTCTTGCGGCCCCCACACTAAACTATTTTTAGCTCCACATTATTAGCTCTGCTAAAGTCCTTCCTGTGTGCGTTATCTTCTCCAGATGTTCCGTCACACCGATAGCCTCTTCCCCATGCTGCTCAAGACTCTGTCGGACGAGTCAGATGAGGTAAGCCCCCAGCATCTTGGTAACTGGCAGCTGACCTAATCCTTTCTCAAAAAAAAAAAAAAATCAATTAAGACTTTGGAATGCCTTTACATGTCCGGGCAGCTGACTGAGACTGAGAGAGGTTCACTGCCCTTCTTTGACCTTTTTCCACTTCTTCCTTTCCTAGTTCCTTAGTCTGTTTATTTTGCTTTTTACTTTAACTTGTCTTTCTTTTTCCTGGTTTCTGACTTTTATCTTGAGGTAGCCTTACTCTGTCTGTTCTCCCCTTCCAATAATGCCATTAGTGCTCCGTTGCTGCTTCTGTAACACAATCAGTTCTGTTCCTCCCTAATTCAGTACATATAATTGTGTGGTGGTATAGTGGTGTGAGCCCTTTCCATAAACACAAGCAGATAGGACATCAGTCTGCTGCCACAGCTGTTAGAGCCACTTGTGTTCACACTGATGGAGCCCCTGCGTCTTGCGTTGGGTTGTCAGCTTGAATAACTTGGCCATACTTCACTGTTGTCGCCTGTGCCGTTGGCCCCAGAGGAGACGTGTAGCGGCGTATTGCTGATGTAATCCTCCGATTCCGATTGTTACTGCCGTCTTTCGCTCTGAGGAGAAGTGTGAGCTGTAGGACTGGGCCTGCTTTTTTGGTTGGATGTACCATTGTTGCTAAAAGGCAGAGTGAAAACCGTGGTATTGTTTCAGTCTTAAATGTCGGTGCCTCTGGGAAGGACTGTGGGTGTCGTTCTCACAAGACCAGGTGTGAGAGAAAATGAAGGGAAGCCTTCCGAATTATGGGCATGTCTGATCACGCTTGTCTGATTTTTATTATTGTGTGTAAAGAGGAGTGAACCACTCGTTTGATGCATCTTGCCTGCGTCTTCCATAACCACTTCTCTGGTATATCAAAGGCCGCATCATAGGGGAACAGCCTTGACAGGGTGCCAAGCCATCATGGGCCACATGCACCAGTTCATCTAAGTGCGTTATTTTTGGCTGTAGGAAGAAACCAGAATTTCCTGAGGAAACCTGTGTGAAGCCCCCACACAGAGCTGGGGTCCGGTTTGCACCCCATCTTGGGGAACGTGGGAACCCACTGATATCTTTTCAGCTCATTGCCCTCATTAATGCTTTCTGAGTTATCACTGCTTCACTTGTTTAGTAGAAACCTTTGTACAGGGTAACCTCTTTTAGACTTGGTTTCGCAGACTCACACTCCCCCCACATTCATTCTTGCTAAAATACAGCTCCTTTAAATGTAGAACATGTGTCCTTGTGTGGTACGACTATTATTTAGCAACCGTCTGAGCCGATTCTGTAAATACACTCCAGCAGCCTCACATGATCGTCAGGAGCGAGTTTGTGCCAGTAACTCTGCACATTGTCCGCGGTGCTCGGGGAGAAAGCACAGGTAGTAAATTATAAGGGTATAGTTTATGGCCGATGTTCCTGTTTTCTGCTGGCCCCTGACATTGGGGCAGGGGGGTGGGTTGCGGGGGCGGCTGTTGAATGGCCAGGACTCTCCCCATTGGCTACCGTTACCAGCCGGCACAGATCCAGGAGGCTTCTGACTGCGCCAGCGCTAAGTGGGCGGGGCAGAGAGGAAGGCACCGACTCCGGAGGGGTTCCGTCGGCAAATCCAGTTTGTCTTGCTTCCAGGCTGATTGTTATGCTGCACATACTCCTGTAATATGTCAGCCTTTTTATTTTTTTACTGCTTGTATTCTCTAGTGTCATTCTCATAGTCTGGGATAAAGAGAGATGTCTTTCCAGTAAAGAAACATGACGGAGATATCCCATGATGCCAAGTGCTGGAATAATCTGCCCCCTTATTGCTACTAATGCTTCTGAATCTGAGTCAGTTCTTTCCTCTGTAGATGTGCAGTATTCTATTTTATACTTGGTATATGTTTATACACGTCTGCATTTTTAAAAATATTTTTTTAAACATTTATTGATTTATGTTGGTTTTTGGATGAGGTCTAAATGTCTTGTCAACATTACTGATCTTAAATTTCACTGCCTTTTATTTTTACCTTTTTTTTATAGACTACTTGCATTAACTCATTCTGTTTGTGGTTTTGTTGGTGAGATGCCGATTTTGATAGATAAAGCTAAAATAACGTCCTGTGATTCTGTGGAGCCAGTTGAGCTCATCGGATATTAGCAGCAAACAAAAATGTGAGACAGAATAGCAGATGTACTGAGGAAATCAAAGAGCTTCCTTGGAAGGGATTAGATGATGTCTCTGGTCAAAAAAAGTGGGATTTCGAAGCTTTAACTGCTTTTTCCTCATCTCATACACAAAGGAAACACTCATCCCTGGGCCCTCAGGGATGTTTTCATTGAGACCTGGCCAGTGGAGCTGTGGACCATGGGAAAGAGGGTGTGTCAGGGGGAAGCCTCTGTACATGGCTGTCTTCTTTAACGTCAATTGTGTGTTATGGATCCTGTGACCGGGATTCCCAGGTTAAAGCGTAGGAGGGAGGGGCTCAAACCACATGCTAGTGCAGTAACTGGCTCAGCCTACTTAACTGGAGATAATGGTAATGCCTTTGAAATGAATGGGCTGCTAATGTTTAAGAAAATTATAAATCTGTAAGATTAAAAGCCGCTCAAGGTTCCAAAGTGGACACATTAATTAATGTGCAGAGCTGCGGACAAGGTTAAACACTGGTTGAGATTTTTTTTTTTGTTGTTGATGTTGTTTTTTTTTTCATTGTTATTGATGTAAAAATTATTATTGAACAAAACTGTTTGGGTGGATAAGAGGTGAAAAGGACTTCAAGGTCAAAGGGGGGTGAGGGGGGAGTGGGCACATTCATCACAGCCAGAGAGAGGAGAGCAGTGAGCGTGGGAATGAGCCCACTCCCCCTGCCCCGTGGAAGCCCTGATGCACAATTCCAGAACAAACTCCAAAGTCTTTACTTTTGCATAAACTCTGACACGCAGCTCCCTGGCAGTTTCAGGGGGTCGTGGGGTTTCTGCTGCTGATTTATTTAACTGTTTATACATTATGTTCTTCTTGAGGAGTAAGCGGTCATTTCCCTGTGCGTCAAGGAAGCTCGCTGTTTGCGAGACGGCCCTTTCACATGGACCGACAAAGACATTCCACGACTTCCCTCCCCTCGCCCGCCCCCCTTCAGTGTCGATGCGGATGCCCTGTGGACTTGCCCTTCTCTCTTGCTCTTAGGTCATTCTGAAGGACTTGGAAGTTCTTGCAGAGATCGCCTCTTCCCCGGCCGGTCAGACGGACTCCTCGGGACCATGTGACAGTACGGGCTGCCGGCTCGAACTTGCAGTTCCAGCATCAGCCAAGCCAGGTCAGCCCACCCATTCATCTTCAGCGTTTATGTTCTACAAGTACTAATAGAGCTGCAGCAGTGCCCTTCACTGTACCCCCACTGTTTGGTGGCCATGAGATACATCACAGTGGCAGTGGGGTAGGTCTGCCACTGATGACTATTTTTCTACTGATTAATCTCGCGACTATTGCACCAATTGGTTGATTAATCTAAAAGATTAATTTGCCTCCATAAAATCAAATTGACCGTTTAAGTTAATTTTATCTTGACAACAATAAACTGTATGATATTGCCAATGCACACCAGCTTTTCAGCACTACACGGACATTATTTTCACCCAGAACTCGATGAGTAGATTAGTAATATGCCTAAAATAATAATGAGGTGCCTATTGTGATAGCCAAAAGTGGGTAATCTTTGTAAATTCAGCGCATGTTTACGCTTATTAATTACCGTTAGTGGAGTACGTCACATGTGACTGTTTTAGTAACTCATGGAAGCGATAAGAAATGAAGTGGTGATTAAGAAACTGGCAGCTCACCATTCATAGAGGAGATACTATGGTTAAACAAGGTAAAAGACGTTATTGGTGTGAATTAAGTGTCCATTCTTCTTTCAGAACACTGGTCCCAGCAAGCCCAACGTACACGAACATACACACTGGCACCGTTAATCAGTGTAGAATGAGCCCAGATTTTAGCCTAAACATTTTCACAAACACTTATTCAATGGAGATTCTATGGTAGCAGGCAGAAAATGTCATAGCTTTAATAATGAGTGTATTTAACAGCTACAAAGACAAAAGGTATTTAAACGTTCTCCATACTAATGGAGATTTAATACGCATTAATAGACAACACTTACGGTGGTTTCGCCTACTCTGACGGTCCATCCTCCAGAATGTCTGCGTCTGTCTTTCTTCTTCAGGTGCTTGTGCATAGTGCTGGTGCTGTTGTAGTAATGCCATTTGTTACAATGAAGCATTTCGGAAATCGTAAAGGTAATTTCATTAAAAAAAAAAAACAAAAAAAAAACGTCAAATTAAAATATTGTTGACACATGGAGAATTATAGCCATCAGGGGCAATACATTTAATTTATTTTAGCTAACATTTTTTCCATAGCAATGTATAGTTGAGGAGGCGGGGTCAGTCCCTGCAAAGTCCCTGCACCAATTAGGGATTAAGGGCCTTGCTTTGGAGGCCCAATGGTTAAATCACTCTTAAGATCCTGGGATTCGAACGAATCACCTTCCAGTCATTGTTACAGTACCCTCTCTTTAAGAGCCAGATATCAGCCCACTAGTACTGTACAAATACACAGACTGGAATCTCCCCATTCCACTGCCTTGTCATGTATGACACACACTGGCTCACTGCTTAAGCCCTCCAGTGCGTTGTTACTGTGTGTTGGTGCCACATACGTGTTGCCTGAATGCTAAATGGAGGTTTGGGTGCCTTTGTATGCCAGTGGACCATCTCTGTTAAAATCAGGCCAGTGTCCTTTTCATAGGGGTCTAATCGCTTCTGTCATCCTCACTTGGGGGAGAGCAGCGTCGGGGGAGGGAGGGACTAAATGAGCCCTGGGTCATCTACGGTGCTGCTGTACTGCTGTTCTTCTTGCTGTGCCTTTTACCAGATGAACTCGGTCTGCCATGGGTACTGAAAAACAGCTGGAAATATCCCCTGGTATTGATAGACGCAACCACAGCAAATGATGCAGGAGAAACTGTAGACTACTTATATATGCCTATCTGTCAGACGATATGAAAGTATATACCGGGACAGATAAAAATATTCTCTGATACCGAGAAGCATCACCACAATGAATGGTAGACCTTCAGCTGTCAGAATTAAATGTGATTTTTGATGTGGTGTTATTTATTTATTTATTTATTTTCACATTGGAAGAATATCCACTCTTTTTTTCAGGGCAGTTCTGCACCTTCTTTGGGGAGATCTTTGAACCTCCTGCATCTTTTGTGGTTTTCTGGCACATGAATTAAAATACATGCACTCCATTGGCAAGATCAGTGGTCGCAGATGTCCTAGCAGTCAGTGGTTCATTAAGATTAAGCAGGCTCAGTCACTCCCCTTAATAGGAGGGCATCCTTTGTCCTGGAACAGGATACAGCTGAGTTATAGGCCTTTGCGAAACACGGGCGTCTTGAGTTACGAGCTGCCCACAGTAGAGGGGTCGCGGACTGTCCAGGTCGTCCCGGGACGCTGCGCAATCTCAGTGACACAGAGTTTCAAGGTCTTTCGCTGTTTTGATTCATTTGATTTATTTCTTCAGGAGACATGTTTGTTCAACTTTTATAGTTCACATAAGCAAAGATGGCTAAATAAACAGCAGGGACTCTTGCTAATTGTTCATGGAGCACATTAATAATGACTCACCACAGGGCAAGAACTCTCTTTGGAGAGCTTAGGCTGCCAAGACCTCTAACTAGTAAAGGAAATGGACAATAACATGACTATTATACATAAATATGCAGTTGAGGAAAGTGCAGTGAAAAGTAAGTTCAGTCACTTTGAGCAGTGGCACATTGTAGCTGAACTCGATGACCTTGAGTTGCTTGTAACATCACTGGTATGGAGTGGTCACTGTCACTGCGCCTGATGTGTGTCTGTCCTCCGGCCCCAGGTTCCAAAGCCGACTCCAGCCCTTCCACACCTTCCACTCCTAGCATGAACTCCTACTTCTACAAGTTCATGATCAACCTCCTGCAGCGCTTCAGCCTGGAGAGGAAGCTCCTGGAGATCCGTGGTGCCTTTATCATCAGGTAGACACTCTTACGGTGTTTTGAAACCCAGCTGGCACACAGTATTGTTGTACTGAGTTATGATCGGGGATAGTGGTTGGCACTGCTGCCTCACACCTCCGCATGGGGGGTTCGAATCACGTGTGTGTGGAGTTTGCATGTTCTCCCCATGCGGTTCTGGGGTCTCCTAGGTCTCTGTGTACGAATGGTGTGTGAGTGTACCCGGTCATGGGTTGAGCCCCAATCCTGGGTTATTTCCTGCCTTGTACCCGTAGCTTCTGGGATAAGCTCCAGACTCCCGTGACCCTGAATAATGCAAGCGGATACAGAAAAGGGATGGATGGATGGTTTGATTGGGACACTTGATAGCATCTGATAGGTGTTTATGCCTGCAGAAAGACAGGCAGTAATGTAACTGAGAACAGCTTGAAAACAGCAGCGTTGTCAAAATAAAGAATTAGGATTGTTTCACAAGATACTCTTGATTCCTGGGGTCTGTATTTACTTTGTCACAAAAGCAGCATCACTCCTGTTTTGGATCAAGATGTCTCACTCATCTGTTGGTGAAACGCTTGTATGTGGAATGATTTCTTAACCTTTTATGGGTTGTCTGGTGCTGTTTTACAATCGCTTGGGATCTGGTGAAAAGGCCATTTTTAGATGTGTAATGTTATGGTGTGAATGTTTAAGCCAAATGTGCTGCCTGCTTCTCTTTGAACAGAAACCAAACATTTTTGAGAATATGTGTAAAGCGAGAACCCAATTTTAACATTTCATTCCTTCTACTGTAGGTTCTCTCTCCTGCCCAAAGTATTTTCCTTAGGCAACAAACCGATTTACTGCAAACTATGTCTGGAATGAGACTCGTACTGAATAATTTTGCAATGAAAATCCGAGGTTTCTAATTAAATCCAGTACTACAATGGTGATTTCATCTGGACTGTAGTCCTGATAGCTTCGCAAAACTAAGAAATAATATATTTTTTTATTTCTGTAGTGCCATTCTTATACTAAGGGACATTTTATAAAATAAAAACGGCAAAAACTAGGTCTGATGTGACTTGAAAATTGATCCAGACACAATGTCTTGGAGACTTAGAAGAAGTGAGTTGTGGAGTTTGGAGCTATCGTCCTGAAGGACCTGCAACCCATGGAGGACAGTCTAGATCAGTGTTCGGACGGCCTACCAGGAGCTGTGAAGGAGCAAAAATGTGGACTATCTGGTAGGGAACTGGAAGAGAGCAGAAACGGGGACCATCTGAGGGTCCTCTGGGACCAGGTGGGGCATATTGGTATAGATGACCTAAGTGTATAAACTGCGGAGCTCAGGCTGAGGAGGAGGGGCTGGACTGTGAAGAGCTTTGAAGGTAATGAGAAGCAGTTTGTATTGAATGAGGAATGAAACTAGTAATCAATGCAGTGTATAAAGGACTGGAGTGATTTTTGCAAGGGTCTCTGATAAATAGGGCATGGTAGTGGTCTAAACGAGAGGTGGTCAAGGCATAATTCACGTTTTAGCGTCCTTCACATTGTGCAAATGGAGCTAATATGGATTTAGGTGAGTGATCAAAAATAACAGCAAGGTTGTAGCCTGTGAGTGCAGTGGCCTGTTCTACGAAGCGGGGTTACTGGCTTATCGGGGTAAGTTGTCGGATTTAAGGTACCACAGTTTAAATGGACTTCATATTCGTTCACTTGCATTTTGCCCAGACTACCTTAAATCCGACAAGTTTCCCCGATAAGCCAGTAACCCCGCTTTGTAGTACAGGCCACAGGTTTAACGACAACTTCATCAACCTCGGGGTTTAAATCAGCTTGGCTACCAACAAGTCTCTTGGATCCAGTAAGCAGACCTTCTGTTTTATTAGTAGTAAGAATCAGTTTGTCTTGCTTTTGTCATGAATGCACATGGGAGCAGTGGGAGGTCAGTAGTGGAGTTGCTGGTGATCCAGGGCTGTGTACCATCAGCATCAGTAAGAGCATAGCAGCTAATGTTTTGACATTGGGGGGACCTGTAAGTTCTGAACTAGTGAGGACTCAAGATCAAACACTAGCGGATGGCTTATTTGTCAGAAATGGTCACAGATTGTTTTCATGAAGTGAGATACAGGATTGTCTGTCAGTAAGGCTAGTGGTAAACCAGGAGAGAGGAGTCCAGTAATACCAAGAGCTGAGAGGCTTGTCTAAAAATGTCATGGACATCAATGTAAAATGCAGAGCTAAGATCATGGAAGAGAAGGATGATGAGGGGTTCAGAATCAGCGGCAAGGAGGAGATCCTTAACAACCCTTAGGGAGCTGTCTTAGGTTTTTGCTTTCTTCATAGCACTGATTGGAAAGGCTCATAAAGATTACAGGAAGCTAAGTGGGCCTGAAGCTAATTGGCAACGACCTTTGGTCCATAAGTCTTCAGTTGAGTGGAAACCAAGTTTCTTGCGAACAGACATGACTGCAGCATTTTTTAATCAAATGGAACGATACTGATGGGCTTTATCAGATAAATAAGTTTTAAGAAGTGTGTTGGGGTCAGGGTCTAATTGACAAGAGGAGTTGGTATCACGATTAAATCTGTGTACCTCCTGTTCACCCGCTCATCCTCTTTCACAGAGATGTACAAAGCTAGATGGACTGTGATGGATTGCATCAACTTTATTTTGACAAAAATGAAGAAACAATTCACATAGCTGAGAGGTTTCCAAGCATCAGGAGGAATTTATAATAATACCAAAAAAGTGTTTTAGGGCTATAACTAGCATTATTTATAAGAGGAATAATGGAATGTGCAGCCAGCATTAAGGGGAATTCAGGGGTTTACTCTAGGCCTGAGCGTGAACAGCAAGATACATTTTCTTACAGAGCTTCTTAAGGTGTCGCCCAGATTTTTTCTGTGGCCTGAAGCTCAGGAGTATAACACTGGGACGAAGGCCAGGAAGGTTCCGGGCTATTTTTAACAGGAGCATGTTCATTTAGGAATCACGTGGTTAAGAATCTCCACAAGACCAGCTTTTAAGTTTTAAGAAAATGTAAGATGGGCAAAGCAGAAATGGAGACTGGGAATGATAGAAGACTAATTGATTTACATTTCTAAAATTTGCTTGATTTAAGGAGAAGACAACTAAAATCTAATTTGTCAGCTTGTATGCAGAAATACTAGTCTGTGAGCCAGCAGTGTTTTGAAGATCAGAGAGGTGGATAAGATTGAGTATGACCAGGCTGGAAAATCAATACGCTGCGTGAAACTTAAAGCCTTCTATTATAGACAGGAATTCACGAGAGGAGCAACATACAGGATCAACATGCATATTACAATCATCAAGCAATGTAACAACAAATGACATGGCCAGGTAACAGTGAGTAAAGAGCTCAGAAGAAACATCAGGATGAAGCTTAGGAGGTCACTATATTACTACAAGTAGCTAAATCTGGTCAACAACTTTAAATGGCTTATATTCAAAAGATGAGATGTAGGACAAGTCAATGGCAATAGTTTTTTTTTAGTTATCGTGGAAAACAGCCCCACCCCTGCCACGTATACTGAGCTATTAAAGATCACTGCAGTCATGGGGAGGGTGCAAGTTCAATCACTAATATTCACTTAGTATTTATTTCCCTTGTTTTAGTAAGCAAGAGCATGCTGAGGTTTTTTGTGGCTGATTGAGACATCAAATAATGTAGCTTTGTTAATGAATGAGAGTTTAACTGTACTGGGTAATTGAGTAACAAAGCATCTTTCACAGTTACAGTGCTTTGTCTGTTATCCAGCATCGCTGGGAGTTTAAGTTTCCATCCCAATTAGAAGGTAATGCGTATGACTAACCTGGCAGACCTGTTAGTGAGAACAGCGGAGGCAAAACCACAGTCTCTACAGTGCGCTGACAGCGTGGGGGCTGAAACCTCCAGAGCTGGAGGTGAAAATCTGACTTTGGCTGCAGGTGCATGCTGTGGAAAGTCATTCCAATAACTGGTGAATTAGAGGGATGGGCCAGTGGTGTTATGTCACAGGCAGAAAAACAAACTGGGATAGCATGGGGTACTGCTGTGGTGCTGAGGCTCGATGTGCGCAGAATCCTCCCACTGGGTACTGCTCTTGTACCGATTGCGAGGGGAATAGATGCTTCATCTCTTAGGGCGGATGGTACTGTGCACCGTTACAGTACACGGTGAAATCTGCATGAAGTAAGCGGATTTACTGGTCGTAAAATTTGTGTCTTCACACAAAAATCGGCCCGTGCACAACGCTGCGCTCTGCATCATGGAAGTTAAGTCCTCTGTCGTGACATACAGTGACCTAGCATCCTCATTTTGTACAGGCATTAGAAAAAAATAAAACGGTGGACGGCACTTTGGAACAGACTCGCACGGAACCTTGGGGCTAACAGGAGCACTTTCCATAACCTCAGTTTACCCTGTGAGTAAATACAAATGGCTGCCTGGCACAGAGATTCAAAAAGGAAGGCTATCCAAATCTGTGGGGGAAAAGAAAGTTTACATTTTGCACCAGTTGCTACCTAGTCTGATCCATCATGGCTTTCTCTGGCCACACAGATAGTGACATGGCTTGTATGCTGCTGAACTTTGGTCAACGATTGTAGTTTACTCACTCTTGATGGCTTCTGATAGTAGTGCATGAATAGAGCTGTAATCTTCCTGACATTGCTTTCCGATTTCAGGACTCTCAGTACCATATTAGGAAAGCTGTTTCAGGGATCCTTACATATTGTGTTTCTGTCCAGGCTGGGGAGACATTCTTGGCTCAGCACATGCAGTGGAATGTAAACACCATCACTTTCAGTCTTGGTGTCCTCCCTCAGCTCAGTCTGCCTAATGAAGCCTTTCTCTGTCAAGGTGTCTGCTCAAGTTAGAGATTCCGATTTTAATGAGAGATTTCATTGGAAGTGTTACTGGCACATTGTTACTGTCTATGAATGCTCTGCTGACTGTGGGCTAGAAAATAGAGAAATAGAGACCTGACCAGTTTAGCTCTCCTTAAAAATGGACCTGAAATTTTATGAAGGACAGATATTTTAATTTTTTAACACTCTGACCCCTGCTTCTATGACTCTGACCCCTAGTTCTTGACTAATGGGGATGTGGTTGACTTTTCTTTTTTGTAGTGGTGTTTATCAGATTATTTGCTATGTTTTGCCCCCACACACACACACACACACACACACACACACAAACACACACACACACACACACACACACACAATATTCATGTCATACTTTCGTGAGAATCCTGCTTGTAGTTTCTGAAACGTAGTGATGATAATACCAGCGTTACCATAGGTGCTTATTGGGTAGCACTGAGCCTTTCTGGTGCTTTTCTCATGCTGTTGTCCAGGAATAGCAGAGGACAACCAGCCTGTGTTAGCATCACGGTAGCTGTCCTAATGTTTGTGGGGTGGATGTGCTTTGGGCCTTATGATGGCTTTGGTACGGCTTACTGGGAATGTGATCCATGTTTTTCCGGTGTGTGGGGAATATGTAAGCTGATGGGTTCAAGTTGAAGGACTGGCCATGTGCTTATGGTCACTGGGCTGGAAGTGAAGGAGCAGTTTGATTTGTTATCAGTCCCTTATCCCCACCTGTAAGGTTGAGGCCTAGTTTTGGTCTTACCTGTAATGTTTATGTTTTCAGTTCAGGACCGAGGTAGAGATGAGTCCTGAAAGGTTGTTGGCAGGGATGACAAACGTGCTGGTATGTTTGTCACCGGAATGGGTCACATGAACACACCACGCCATCTGAGGGTGATTACTGCAGTGTTTTCATATTTAAAAGTCTTAATTTCCTATGCATATCTACAAACCCCATGAGAGATAATGGGTGGTGTTCTGAGGTGGCAGCAGGTTCTGTTGTGGTTTCTGTATATGGTTATAAAAGGTTGACTGGCAGGTCAATGACAGGCTGTATGTATCTCTGTAGGTATTTATCCTCCCTTCGGAGGGGTGACCTGTCATGCAGCTGTATAAATGTCTCTCCCTGTTATTGTAGTTATTTAGCATAAGTACTGGACTCGATCCTCTCTCATTAAGGCAAACCTTAACTCAAGGCAATCCTTGGGTATACTTCTCAGCAGTCACTAATTCAAGTCCTCTCTTTCTCCCTCTCTCTCTCTCTCTTTCATCTTCCCTCCCTCTTCAGACAGTTGTGTCTGCTTTTGCATGCAGAAAATATCTTCCATTCCATGGCAGACATCTTGCTGAAAGAGGAGGACTTGAAGTTTGCTTCCACCATGGTGCAGACGCTCAACACCATCCTGCTCACGTCTGCTGAACTCTTCCAGCTTCGGAACCAGCTCAAGGACCTGCGAACACAGGTACGGCAGGTGCTGCTTGTTCTGGCTGTCCTGACACCTGCTGTAGGAATAATTGGTCCTCTGTTGGGTGGCGATGAGCCTATATTGGCGTAACTGGAGAATGTGGTACTGAGGTTCTATATCTCAAGTGTGTGAAGCTCCATCAGGGAGTGTAAGAGGTGAAGGTATATTAAGAATTGTGTAAATCGAGATGTTTGTCGTCTCTACGGAGGAGACTGTGACATGTATAGACTTTCTGCTCTCATTCAATCCCGCAGGAGAGCTGTGACCTGTTCTGCTGTCTGTATCGTTCTTGGTGTCATAACCCCGTGGCCACGGTCTCCCTCTGCTTCCTGACCCAGAACTACCAGCATGCCTATGACCTCATCCAGAAGTTGTATCCTTCACATGCGCTCTGTGTATTCACTGCAGAGTGACTCTGAATAACAACTCGGTGCTGGAAGGTTCCTTACCCTCAGACTTGTGTTGATTCTTGCAAACAAATGTGTAACTTGGGAAGAATCTGTGAGGAACTGTGTCTCTGTCTCTCTGTGCCTGTATATCTAGGGGCCTGTCTGTCTGCCTGTGTCTGTATATCTATGGGCCTTTGTCTCTCTGTACTGTGTACTGTCTGTGTCTGTGCCTGTATATCTAGGGGCCTGTCTGTCTGCCTGTTTCTGTATATCTATGGGCCTTTGTCTCTCTGTACTGTGTACTGTCTGTGTCTGTGCCTGTATATCTAGGGGCCTGTCT
>JAODJW010000019.1:23451621-23480226 GCA_026777045.1 Hyperopisus bebe
GCCTGCCTGTTTCTGTATATCTATGGGCCTTTGTCTCTCTGTACTCTGTACTGTCTGTGTCTGTGCCTGTATATCTATGGGCCTTTGTCTCTCTGTACTGTGTACTGTCTGTGTCTGTCCTTGTATATCTATGGGTCTGCCTGTCTGCCTGCCTTCTGTAAATGTATATCACAACATGCATCCTGCAGAGAAAAGCGTATGTGCTGGCTGCAATGAATGTTTTCCCATGTTGGTGTGGGGAGGAGAGGACATTCCAGTCCCTGATACGATCCTTGTAAATAGCACTTCTGTTTTGGGAATGCATATGTTCCGTGACCTCTGGGGTTCTGGGGGGGTGACCTGTCAGTAGGGGATGTGTGTGCAGATCCTATAACCTCTCTTCACCAGTGAGGCATCTCATTTACTCATGTATATCTCTCTCTGTCGTTTGCCATGTTTATCCCAATCTTATGCAACCATGCAAGGTTATGAACTGATAATGGCAATTTGAGGATGTTGAAACTGCAAACTGTGCTTAACATGGAGATGTACAGCTCAGTCATATGTGATTCTTCCTTGCATCTTTGGGTTATTGGATATCGTTTGGGTGAAATGTCAAGCTGACATTTTACCCACTGTGGTGGTGTAGAGTTTGCATTATTATTGCCTATAGAGGAATCAACGTTGACTCAAAACTGACTGTGCTTTTGGGTTAACCAGCTGAAGGTGTCCCAGCTAGTCACTGAAGAAAGCTTTGCCTTCAAGATCAGTTACATCGCTGAGGTCAGAAGTTCACATTGCATTTTTTCCTGTTTTCATCGCTCTTTAAAATGGAACCCCTCTGTCTTATTATCATTCCTCAGCTCTGCTGAATGTCCTCTGTTTCCTGGTCTTCACTCCCTTGCTTCATTATTTTTGGTTTCAGGACTCCTGACATTCTTCAGCAATATGAGGGACACTAGCACACTCCGAATGAGAATGGCCTCTGAGGTCCATTGCTGGTTTGCATTCTAAACCAGTCAATGGTCGGCCCAAATGATTTTATTTATCTTCGGCTGACTCTGGTTCTGGAATAATCTGGTGGAACACCAGGGTGATATGTAATATTTAAATGACTGGATCGGCTGCTTTCCAGTAAGCATACAGATTCAGTCATGCAATGTTGGTGACATTGGGGGGGGGGGGGGGTGCAGAATTGAAAACCCTGCATTCTGTAACTAAGCAAACTCTGCCGAGTGAGGCTGGTTCCAGCGTGGTCCTCTTCCACACCATCAGTTAAACACAATAACCCTGAACTCCTCTCCATCTTCTTTTTTATAAACGGCCAGAGTGAAGCAAGCACATTTAAGTCCCCCCCCCCCCCGGGCTCAGCTGGACTCCAAGCTTGGTGTCAAAGCACCCTGTTTTTGTTAGAATTTGGGGGGAGGGACCCCCTGAGAGGTGGGTGGTGGGGGTTTACTGCACCAAAAATGTAGCGTTTAGAGCTGTTTTCTCGTCCCTGGAAGTTTGTGTGTGCGAGAGGCCCCCAGCTGACCTGTGTCAGCTGTAATTGTGCGGGTTGCAAATGAGTGGTGACCTTAAATGTTTCGATAGTTCATAAGTAAATGGGGGAGAAACAGGGGAGCAAGTTCAATTCAGAAAATGATACAAAAAGCAAGAATATGTGAGTGTGTGTCTGTGGGTTTGTTAAAGCTGCGTTACTTTAATAGGTCTTGAATTGCAGTCTGTATAAAGCTTTGAATTTGTGGGGTGAATATTAAGAGACCTGGACAGCATACTCTGGAGTCTCGTACCAGTGATTGGGGGATTTTTATAAACGTGGACATATCTGTTGCTCAGTATATTCTGTGTGTAATGTTTGTGTGTTAGTGAGGTTCTGAATAATAGAAATGAACAAATTTTTGTACAAGATAATGCCCATGTCTGACATCTGGTCATTACTGTGATCTGTGGGTGTGGAGGGTGTCAAATCACCCATAATTGTTATGCCTTTATTGTCCTGTTTAGACTGTTACAGAATCTTAATTCCTGCAGCGTAAGTGAGAAAAATTACAGCTGTTCTGTCACAGAAAGAACAAATTATAATTGCCACATGAGAAAGCAGCACAAATTATTTAGGCTCACTGACTTTGAAAGATTAAAATGTGTTTTTTCTCATCCTTTTGCAATGGTGACCCCCCCCCCATCTCCATGACGACCAAGGGAATGGTTTGTTCTCGTTGATCCAGACCATGCCCTTTTGTGGCCTCTGTCCAGTGACAGAGGTGATGTTCAACGGCAGAATGACATTCACCAATAGCAAGAGAAGTTTGCTGTGACAAAGATTAACGTCATAGGCCTGTGTCCTTTGTTAATATAGTAGTTCCCTGGAAGTTCTTTGCCACTGTGAAATGTTGTATTCAATTAATTTATGTATAGATGCAAAACATAATGAATATTTTCACTTGTGTTTCTTACAGCTCAAAAATGGATATTTAGTATGGTGTGTTATTGCAATTAGCTGCTCATATTTCAGTTTTCTAAATACTGACCGAAGAGTGGAGCCCCCAGTTCTTTTTAGTATTTTATAGATGGCCCTACCTTTTGCATAGGTTTTCTTTTCTTAAATACACTGTGTCGGGTATGACGTAGTTGTCCTTGACCTCAGCTTACCAGCGGCGATCTGGAAGTGACTGTGGATTTCCTGATGGAGGTGGACAAGTTGGTACAGCTCATCGAAAGCCCCATCTTCACCTGTAAGTGGCCCCCAGTGCTTCTGCCTCAGTCACCACTGCCTGGATCTTCAGCTCACTTCAGTTCACTTGTTAGCATCCAGGGGTACAGAAAAGCCAACTGCCAGATGGTTCTCATGCCTCTTACTCTCTGCTATTCTTTGTGTGCTGAGGTGTTTAACATTTTGTTTTTGCGGCTAGCATGTCCTGTTTGTGTGTATTCATGCTTTTGCATGATTACAAAGCTGAAAATGAAGCAGCGTAAATGACACACACTCTTTATTGTGTCATTTCCCATCTATAGTCAGCATACTTTCTCATAGTGGACCAAAAGAACTCGTATGTAATATGTTTAAAAGACAATATATTTTAAAATCTGGCACGTGTACAAAATTTGTGGTCATTCCAAACACATATAGTAAAATTTTAAGATGGGTGTTTATCTAGTGGTTGTCATTATGGCCTCCTGCCTTGGTTCCCTGTGTCTTCCTCACCAGACCTGCGCCTGCAGCTGCTCGACGTGGAGAATAACCCCTACCTGATCAAGGCTCTCTACGGCCTCCTGATGCTGCTGCCCCAGAGCCAGGCCTTCCAGATGCTCTCCCACCGGCTGCACTGCGTACCCAACCCTGAGCTCATGAGGACCGTGTGAGTACTTGTACACAGACCGTGACGGGCGGGCAGAACTCATGAAGCTCCTAGAACATTATTAGCCTACGGAAGGTGTAAACTTATTGATCTGAGCCAGGTCTAACCCAAAAAGAACCAAAACAGTAACCAATAATTGTTATATTACAGTTGGTTACACTGGGATAAAGCAATTTGTGTACTTTATAATCCCACACACTGTAGGTTGAGAAGCCTCATTTTAGCTAAACAGCTCTACCTGCTGCCATTTGATAGTATCTACTCTTAAAATTGAATGAAGGTGAATTTGGTCTAAATGAAGTCTGAGTTCACATTTTTCGCTAAGATTCTTATTCAACATCCACGGTTGTTTATCTGACAGATCCATTTGTTCTTGTCCCTTTGCGTGGTCTTATATTGTCCTCAGGGGGAAAATTATGTGTGAGATTTTCCTAATCTTCAGGACCATATGGAGTCCCTTGGATAAAAAGCTCTGATCTCTCTCTGCTTGTTCAGAGGTAGTATCAAAAAGACTGAGACTATAAGTGTTTTATCTGTGTTATCAATGCATCTCTGGAGTCCTGTTTGTCACATGTCATGCTCATTTGCAGTAAAGTGTATGGGTTGAGCTTGTCTGGTAGAGGGGATGCTGCACAGGTAAAATGTTTGTTGCACCTCATTCATTTGTTCTAATATCTGTCCTGCTGTTTATCTGTTAGGCGCGGTTAATAAATGGTATATTGCTTCATTTTGGAATTAGTGGCTTGTCTACACAGAGCAGCCTTCCTGGTTTTGATTGTGAGCTGAGCCAGCTGACAATGCACTGTGTCTCAATAAGAGTCCTCCCTTTTTGGAATGATGTTGCTGACATGGTCAAAAACCTCGAGCCAAAGGAAAGAATTTTGGAAAGTGTCCATTGTTATTTTTCCATTGGCGTGGTTCCCCTGGGATGGCTCTTCAGAGAAACTCATTAGCCCCTCTTCAGCACATTTATTAAGGAATCAAATAATGTTTGCCATGATGGAATGACTTCCTCCTGGTGTCCCCTGTCTCGTGGCCTCAGCATTCTGGGACAGTCTCTAGGCTCACTGCAACCCTATACTGGATTATCAGGGAAATTTGATCGATGGAATTCTTTTTGTAAAAACTGGGGTTATCATACTCTTTTTATGATTTTTACTCGGTTGCCTTCTTATCTAGAACAACATGCAAGGCTTCAGAGGCAAAACATCCGTGTATTAGCACTAACTGTGCTAAAATGTCATGCTAGAAAGTGATTGTAAGGGTTCCTGTTAAACTTCATATGGTTAGTTTTTAAGGTCTGTACCTGGTAAGATGGGCCGGATGCCATATCATTTGTTTTTACTGTAGTCAGAAAATAAAAGCTTCTGTTCTGAAATTTTTGTTTATTCCCATCCAGGCTTTAGGGAAGTGTAGTGTTTTATAAGTACTTGATAATGATTTCCTGTAAGGCTTACTGAACATGGCAGTTTTAGATGACAGGAAGGCCCGGAGATGACAGAAGCTAAGCCTGATATTTGACTGAAAGTCCAGGCTAATCCAGTGACTCAGTGAGACACATGCCAAGTGCCCCAGGACATTTTCCAGCCACGTCACCCACAAACCCACCCTTTAAAGTGCCCGTCTTCCCCTTCCTGTTTGACGTCGAGGATCACCACTCGTCCGTGTTTCGTTTGTTGTCATTTCTTAAGTAGCTGCTTTGTTTGTGTCGCCCTTGTCGTTCCAGGCCTGATCTGAAGAGCTCTCCCGGCTCCAGGTGTCCGGCCTCCTCACGTGTCGACTACAGAGACCTGCTGGAGCACTTCGACCGGGTCCAGAGGAAGCACCTGGAGGTTCGGCACCAGCGGGCCGGACGGGCCGAGTGCTCCGACCGGAAGCTGGTCCTGTGAAACCCAAAGGAAGCTGATAACCAAGATCACCATTATCACCAGAAAGACACTTTAGCGCTAATGCAGTTTTAAACAATTGAACGTTCTGTAGGCATGACGTATCCGCTGCCCCTTTCTTATGAGTTTTTTTAAATAGCTTTGATGGAGGTGTCATTACGGATGCACACATCTGCAAACATGAATTTACACCTTGACCGGGTCCAGTTCCATGTTAGTCAAAGCTTGAATATACATTATTATTATTTTTTGCTTTTTGTAGTTGTTGGATTTTTTTCCATTTGTCCATAAGTGTTCTTTACTCACCTCTGCGTCGGCCACAATGTCCGTCAGCTGTCAAAAACAACATGGATGAGTTACACACGACACTTTCCTTGGTCTTAAAGCTTGAAGCCTGTTTTGGGTACCTGAAGCTGTGCTTTCTGGCCGTAATTATAATATATATTGAGGAACACATTGTGAGCCCATCTGAATATTGGTGGGGGACCTCTACCCCCCATTATATACTATAATTATGACCTTGATTTGTAATGTCTTAATATGATCGTACAAGGTTTGGTTGTAAATAGGGGGAAGATATTGCTGGGTGCCTTTGGAAGAGTTTTGGAACAGATTCCTTATTCTGTTTTCTTTTTATCTTCTGTTCAGTCTTGGTAGATGCACGTTGTCATCTGTCCGAGTTCCCTCATTTTCAGATGTTGTCTAACTTCACTTTCTACCATTTGTTTTATATCTCCTCACCTTTTCCTCACCATCCCATCTCTGTCGCTCCCCTGTCTGCTCCCAGCCTCCTGCCCTTCTTGCATGCGTCCCCATAACCCCACGGTCTCCTGTGAAATGACTGCTATCTGCTATAAGGAGAGAACTCCAGTAAATCACGGACCATATGTTATTACTTTACTCTTGTCTTTTTTCTTCCACTGTCCATCTGCTGCTTTTGTGGGAACAAGGTCACACAGTCGTCCTCCTCGCCTTTTTGTCAGCCTAGCAAACCAAGGAAGTGTGTCCTCAGCCGTGTTGTTGTTTTGTGGACATGATATGTCCAGGATTAAATTATGTTAATCATTAGCAGTTTAAACTTGTCAGCCATTGTGCTGTTGTAAGATCAATGTGCATTGAAACACAAGTCTGAGTAGTTCCTGTGCTTGGATGTAATTAAATGTATTAGTCGACAGTTGAATTAAAATTTAGTTTCTAAGGTGGATAATTATTTATTTATAAAGATGCACGTGAGAGAGAAATTCAGTCTACTTCCAGCTTCTTTATATCATGATAAAATAAAGAAATTAGCTATGAATTTAAAGGATAGAGGTGAATAAAACAATTGAATGGGAGACTGAATCTGGGTTAGAGGTAGAAAGCTGGAGAGAATGGACACTGGAGAGAATGGACACTGGAGAGAATGGACACTGGAGCAGTGAGTACGTCGGCTTTCGAATGTGGTGGGAATACGGTGACAATGCGGTCCTTTCCATGGCCCCACTGAGCTATGTCCAACTTGGCAGGCGACCACGCAAGGCAGTGCCAATAGGAGCCAGGACCTGCCAGCTCATTTGAAAGTTGCACCTGCTTTCAGAACCACAGCTCAAAGTAGACACCAGAAGCCTGCCATTCAGAGGTGAGGTCCCAGTCTTTGACCGGCCAGAGAGAAGGACCAAGATGGGACAATGACCGTTGCCTACCTTGGATGGGAAAGCTGGCTGTCACTGGTCAGCATGACCCACAATTTAACTTGATATATTTTAACCTGCGCTCTGGTGTGGAGCATAGAAAAAGTGCTATAACCTTGTTAGGTTCCCAGACAAGAAGCCCCAGTCTGCTGCTATGTCTCAAGGAGACTTGATAATATTAATACGACCCAGCTGTGCACGACTTATCTTTCTTGTAACACATTTCTTGAACATATTATTGACGATTATAAAAGTAGCCCATTCATACACCGTTTCACGCATACTTTTTACGGTGATTTAAAGACTACTATCGAAACTGACTTACTGGGGATAATTGCAAAATTCAGTGTCAAAAGTTAGTACTGAAATTTTCCCACAAGTTTAAGCTGTATCATCGAATCCTAACCACAGTTTCTGACAAATATGGTGCATGTGATAGGGAAGCGCTATTTACGTTAACACCCTCCAGAAAGTGCTCCGATATCCGAAAGGAAATTTTAACAAGTCAGCGCTTCGACCTGTCAACATGCAGCTGATTTCCATTTAAATGAATCTAGCGAGTAACGTCGTTTATGTGCGCAAAACCTGTTAGCGCCTGCGCGCTCATGACTGTGGGATTGTTACCGAAATGCACATACTTTTCAAAGTCTTAGGCTAAGCTTTGCGTTTTACACTTGTGAGTTCCTTAACTCTAAGTAAATAGCCGACTGGTAGATGGGTGAAATGTGAGAGAAATTAAGCTTTGAAATTAGGCTAGACTCAGATTACTCTTATGCACGTGCTACGAATTGTAAAACCCGTCTTATAGTCGATTTTGCGACGAGTGTACACCAAAGGCGGATGAATGCCGTTAATCAGTCATTGATTTCCTGGATCTTGTATCGGCCTAAATTATACACACTTGAACGCTTCAGTGTTTTTATTATTAAAATTCGATCAAAAGTGACTTGCGCCAAATAGCTTGAACTTTTGCACTGTATTAATTTAGTCATTTGTCCCGGTAAATTGCATGTGAACCTTGAAATCAGGAGATGTAACTTTGCATACTTGCTTAATGTTTATACACACAATTGCATATACAGTATAGTTTTGTCCTAAATACACATCTTAAATGTTTAAGTGTAGGTTTCATTACTGTTAAAAAATTGCACCTAACTTTATTTCATGTACCATAGCACTGATGGTATTTTAGTCCGAATAACAAAAAACAGGATGTTCACTTTTCTCCCTTTTACAAAAGTCTTCCAGACAAAGCACCTTGCATTTTCAGCTTAAGGCGTCCCTTCAAGCACGCTGCGGTTTCATTTGCAAGGCAGTAAGTCTCCCCGAAGTAGACCCCCCAGCCATGCACCCAGCCAACCCCTTTTAGAAAGCGACACAGGATACGGACGCGCTTGTGTGCCCGTATGTTGGTCTGGGCGAGGAGGCGTGTGACAGGGAAGCCGGCGGACGGGCCCCCCTCCGATTCCCATGGATCGGATTACAGCCCTTCCACTCCACAGCCTCCAGACGGCTGCCTACAGTCCAATCACTGTAAACCCAGCTCTCACTGGGGGACGCCTTTTCACATTTTGATTTGCCTCTGTCTTATTTTATCCTTATTTTTTTCCCAAGAGGCTTATTCTGATTTTTGAAATCGTTCTCTGAGGATAAAAATGCCCTTCCGGCCGTATGTCCCCGTGTTCTTCTGCCTTGAAGAGTAAATCCGGGCGTGAGAGGGGAGAGAAGAAACCTCCCCACTCTCCATCACACGCTGATCGTAAACGGGGGAGAGAAGAGGGACCACCGCCAGCACTTCATCTCATTTGTTTATTATTTTCTGGCAATCATAAATATACATCCCTGTTTCCAGGGAGGGAGAGCACAGTGGAGGAGAAGAAACACCGAAAGTCACCATCTCTTCATTGGAAATAATTGATATTTTTTTCTCTTATTTTAATTTGGTCTACTAAATAATTTGTGAAAGGTGGATTTGTTAACATGGAGACGGTGGAAAAAGAGTGTGGAGCGCTTGGAGGGCTCTTCCAGGCAATCGTTAATGACATGAAGGTACTGTATCATACCATATAACAAAAATACACGCCAAATAAATGAAATGTAAGGCTACTCGTATGCGGATGCACTTGTTCCCTTCCTCCAGCACCCGCTACCACTAATTCGACTTCACTTGTGCGGGGTTGTTTTTTAATTTGGCGACTATTTTTTTTATCTTTATTTTATGCACGGGGCGCAGTTTGTATTTTTATGCGTGCAGAAACGGCTGTTGTATAGTTGTACATTCAGGTATTAATAGTAATTTTAAGGCCTGAGCATGTGTTAGGAAGCAGCTTAACATTAGGTTAAATGACTGGTACAATAGAAAGTCGACGTGCCTGCAAACAGTGCTGTCTAAGCAAATCACCCGCAGTATTATGCTGCTTTCTGTGTATGAATGTCATAGTTTGCATATTTGTCTCGCAAGTGGAGAAAATCTGTTTTAACCGCAATTTTAAAGGGCTGGGGAAATCTATGCAATCCGACAACCTGAGTACTTAGAACTAATATATTCTTAGGCTAAACATCGCCGATCCTTTTCAAGCGCACAAAAGTCAATGAGAACTTGAACGGCTACAACCTTAATTAACGGCTTCCCTGTTATTTGTGTCTCATTCGTAATTTAACACTTATTTTCCTGAGTGTTTCATGCCTATCCTCATCGTCTCTGAACTGAATCTGCCGAATTCGGGGTCACATTGTTGCCACAGTGACAGCTGTGCACACGGACGGACGGAATAGCTTCAGTAATCACGGTTGTCGCTGTGGTGCTGGTGTCAATGAACTCCAGTGAAAAGCCTGTGCACTAAGAGAAAATGCATTCGCAAAATGCATATTTGCAAAAATTTAAATCGAGAGAAGAAGATTAAAAATATACGTGGATGATATACATAATAATGCAATACCTCGGTCTTAAAACCACCCGAAAACAGTGTTCAGTTAGTATTTGTGGTATAATTTGCATATGGTCTACATATGTTAGGACTGTGAAATGATGGTTTGCATTAAGGGTGCAGTAAGACTGGACCGATCTTTGCCGCTGTAGTTAACTGCCCTGAGGAGTGATCTTAAGTGCTCTGGGAGTTAAATTGAAAAAAAAAAAGGTTTAATGATGCCCATGGGAAACTTTTTATTTACTTCTTTGAAAATTGAAATACTCTGCTGTTACTTGCTTTTCTTGCCTGTTCCCTAAAATAATGCTGTCAGTTATGTTATCACCATGTCAACTGAGTAACTGGGTGATCACAAGACGGGGGTCATAGCATGAAATATCCATAGAAAAGAACGTTTCAAGAAAATTAAGTTGCAGCCATAGTCACAGAACTGGAGAATTAATTCCACAGCAGAGAATGTGCATCATAACTACGAAAACCGAAATTAGAAAAGCTAATGAAGGTTTTTTTTTTTTATTATTATTGTGTCTTCATGTTTATTTCATACTGGGTGGACTAATCCATGCATGATATGGGCTATATTTTCTTGATCTATCTTTGTCAAGAAAATATATCCAAACCGTTATATTCATAGGCACTGAGACCTCCAAATTGCTGCAGCTTTCAGCCTCCTATGTGTCATTGCTAAGTAAAGGAAATACTAAATGAAACAATTTAAGACGTCATTCTAGTTATTGCCTGCCTTCCCAGTCTGTTATTGCTGGATGCAGGGGACCTCTGATTGTTTTGAGAATTGTAGTTTAATTCCCTGTGTCATTATAGGAAAAGTTGGTTGTCTTCATGCTGCTTATCTGGCCTGTTGTGATATAAGCTGAACAGTGTCCTGGATTGTACAAACTATGGATTGGGCAGCATATTTGTTGTAATTGCCTTTTCTGCCTTGATCTGAAACTGCTACTCCTTGGCCTTGAATGTCATCAATGCCATTGAGGTCTCACTTTGAAACGTAACATCTTAAATCAGAGGTTCCTGCTTTGATTTTACGGTGATTCCACTTTGCCGAGATATTATTGCACTCGTCGATCACAGCCGCAAACATGTGTCAAAGTGATAATGATTAAAGGGGACAAACTGGGTGGGTCCCCATCACGCCTCCTTGCATGTTAGCCATTTTACAAGGCCAGTACTGTCTCTGCTTGGCTGGTTTCTGGTCTGGCACATTACAGCTGAATGTGATCTTGTTTTGTTCTCACGTTGCTGTTGGATAGATGCCAGGCTTTGATTTTTTTCTTTTTTTAATTTGTTGAAGTGAAGCTGTCTCAGCCATTATTTGCTGACAATATAACTGTCATTGGTGGCAAGGAATTATGAAGTAAGTGTTGTTTTTAACCTAAACTCTGAAAGATTATGCAGCTGTGGCACGATACACCTGGTTGTTAATCATTCTCTGTTCCTCGAAGGCAGTATGGCTTTTTATGTTTAGTCATTTTAAGAAGAACCTCACAGGTGTTCAACATTAAACCCACCTTTTAATCTGTGGGACTAGACTCGGGGGAGTTTTATCAAAACTTGAAATACGTTTGAAACAAATAAATCCATGAATGAATCCTTGGAACAAATCCATTGGTGGTCTAAACACCAGTGGTATGATGGTGGGCCAGATGATGATTTGGTGAGTTGGGTTAAAAAACAAAACAAAAAAAACCGCCCACAATGTTTCTTAGAAAAGAAACTTGCCTGCAGTTTTCGCTGAGATGAAGAGCCGTTCAATGACCTTTCCACCGGTGACAAAGCAGAAAATGGCCATGCAGAGATCTTTTTACGGAACTGCCATTGATTTTATGTCTTTCTGAGCCTCGCCGTCATACAGGACAGCAAATTGAATGCATTAATTTATCTGGAGCAGATCCTGTCTCACAAATAAAGAAACATAACTATGGAAATACAGGAAGTAGTGCATGGCCAGAGGGTATAAACAAGGCGGCAGGCTGGGGGTGTGTGGGGGTGTGAGCTTTCTTTTTTTTTTCTTTCATGACCCCAGGCTTTGGTTTAATCCTGCTGTCTTTCACACGAGTCAATGAGATGTTTGGATGGACATGGGAGGAAATGCAACTTAAAGAGGATGCCGTTCAGTTGTTTTTTTTTTTTTTTTTTTTTTGCCTCAGCTAAAGTGCCTGAAATGAATTCTTGTTCATCAAATGCTTATGCATTTATGTGCATCCATCCATCCATGCATCCATTCGATTATCAAGTGTCTTCATTTAGCCACAGCTTCTATCCAGCCTTGCACCCTACGCAATCCCAACCAGGAGTCATGAGGCGCCTGTGATTATGAGTAGGAATTCATAGCACGATGGCTTCAGGGCTTTGTGGAGACTCTGCCCTACGTTGGTGCAGGTCTTGTGCTCCATGTTTCCCTTAAAGCATTATTATGCTTCACTAGTTGTGCCCTAATTCCAAATTTCAGTTTTTACCCAAAGTAGTTCCAATGGATTGAGGGCTGAGTGCTGCTCTGGTCACTGTAATCATCCAGTATTATTGTCTGAGAAATGTATAATAGTTATTCTCTGCATTGCACATTTTGTAGTCTCAGCTTTTTTTCCTGTAATCACACACCTGAATAATTGGCTTAAGCTATTCAGGTTAACAGTCTAAATAAAAGGTAGTTTATAACTTCTCCCGGGATTTGAATTTGAAACTTTTCCGTCAGAAGTTCAGTTATCATGTTACCGACTCACTTCTTTGTTTAAACACGAATATCGTCTGACAGATACAGGGTTTATCAGTACAATTCCAGAAAATATTGCCTAAGATCACATTTTGGAAACTGAGTAGTGTGTATTCAATAAATCATTCAGTATCTCTCTGTTTATACCCTCCAACACTCTAAAATTTTGTTATTTTAAAGGTCTGTCATATGTATAGTGTATGTGCTACATAGCAAAGATTATTGATGATGCGTAAAATGGTTTATCCTGGTCACCATAAACAAATACAGAGGAATGTGTAAGGCAGGGTCGTGTAGTGTCTCTGTGTCCCGTTCAGTTTACTTGCATGCCTTCTGGGCTAAGATGTGACTTCCAGCTTCCGAAAGGTATATGGTGTAACTTAAGCTGAATTATATGAATTCATTAAGCTGGGCGGATGTGAGGAGCTGCACAACTCTCTTAACCCCGCATCGTCCTGCCCCCCCCCCCCCCCCCTTTAGAGATGGCACCCTTCTTATGTATTAAAATGGTGTGTCCTGTTTTGAACCAATAGGCCTGCTGCATGTGAAATACTATCGTCGGGGACCTGGGGGCGGGCGTTCCTTATTTCTTCAAGTTGAAATTGGCAATCCTGTACTACTATACCGTACTCTGCTGTCCTACTATACCATACTCTGCTGTCCTACTATACCGTACTCTGCCCAGTTACCTCTATCCACCGTCCATACATTGTAACACATAATTATTTGGCCGAATAAATATGCTGTGAAAGTCCCCTGATCTTATAGAGGTATTTGTCGAATTTGTCACTCAGCTTTGGTGTGGAACATTTTATAAAGCTACGTCATGCTGGTGTATTTATTTACGTTATCATTTTACCTTCGTTGATATTGTTTAGTATAGATATTAAATAAATGTATCAATTAAATATAAATGCCTTAAGGCTTTCAGAGTCCTTTACCCTTTTAAACTGTGGGGGAAGCAGTAAGTGGAATACATGATGAACTTAGTCCTTTTCCGTCTAAGTGCATTTTGCTTGTTTTTGCCAGCAAATAATTTAACACCGCATTCTAGGTTTTAGTCCCATCACAGAGCTTTTATTGGATGTATAAAAGTGTTTTGAAGATGGATGAGGTCAGGAATAGACTAAGTCTGATGGAATCCAGGGGTGGTAACCTGTTGTAAGAAGATCTCTGGTCAATGCCGTCCCTGCACTGAATTCCTAGGAAGGGGAGTACATGTGAATCATGAGGTAGCCAAAGGGGAATGTTGGGCATTCTAATTAAAATGAGCCTTTTGGTGATTGTAGCCATTGCTAAGATACGGCTAACTGAATGTTATGGCTTCTCTCTCGGCCACGTTTCCCTGCATTCTGGATACCAGCCATACAATGCATGTGCTTCTCCAGGTTATACGGTATCTCTGATGGGAAGCAGAACTTTTGTCTAAACCCAGCCTCTCTGCTTTTTCGGATGGCAGTAAACGAAACACCAGTAAGGCACAGAGAAGTGTTATTTAACTTACCGCTTGTGGATTAACCATTAGACAGTTCAAATACTGGTTAATCTAGTATTCAAACTGAGGATTTTTGAATGGTGCGACCTAAAATTTCCCTCTCATTGCCTATAGGTACAGATAAGGGAAATCCATGATGAGGGTGTTCATGTTGCACTGGGCTTCCTGTTACCATAGCTACTCTTCCTGTTGCTATGGCTACTCTTCCTGTTAGGGCTGCTTAAAAGCCCCCCCCCCCCGGTACCTGCTACCTTAGGCAGGCCTTCAGTTTGGGTGTCCAGATCGACTTGCAGTTCACACATCTTACGCCAGTGGTGACAGGGAATTGGTTGCCGATCCTGGGTCTCCTGATTGGCTTTTCTGCTTCCGTTTTTGGCTATTCTGGTTCCTGGTTCCTTGGCTTATGCTTAAAAAGAAATGGATTGCATGTGGGGAAAAACAACAGCGATTCATATTCCATCCATCCATCCATCTTCCAACTGCCTGTTCGTTAAAGAGTCACGGGGGAGATTCACATCTTCAATCTGTGACTTGCCAACAGCTAGTCAAGTTTCTTTTTTTCTTCGAGAAAGCTGTGCATAGCACAATGATTTGCTGTTATTATTGTTCAAGTAGGGGTGGCCGATATGGTAATAAAATTATATTACAATTTTTTTCAGACTCGGCCACGGTCCATGGTCTTATCACAATTGTTTTTCATGTTTGTTTTTAGGACTGTTTTGCAAGTTACTGAACAGTACAGCCAAACCTAAAAGGAAAAACATACTCAGCGTACTCTTTCAGGCGTTTTCCTTGTTCCTTGTGCTACTGTCCAACGTCCAAACCTTATCTTTGCAAATTTTACAAATAACTGCTGTTTGCGCGTGTCAGTTTTGGAAATCCGAACAAGTTCCATATTACGATGTTGAATTATTTATAGGGACCGACTCCTCTACGTGGTCCATGCTGCTATGTTGCCGATTAGGGAATGTGTTGCCTGTTTCACATTGCATGTTGGGACGAGGGTGCGAAAAGAGAGGAAGGTCCTACCTACTGTTACTTATTACCGGTTTATTGGTGTGTCGAAAGGGATTTTTGTGACAAAACAACTTTAGATGCGTGTGTGAGAGAATGTGCTCTGCAGCACAGTGCAAACAGTTGCTCCGTAAAGGCAGATTGTGGAGATATTTTAATTGTTCACGGTCTGATATTGTCAAATCTCACAACCTTATGTTCAAGTACTTTCGTTTTAAGAAATCGCTTGCTGGATTAGTTGCAAAATGCAGTGAAATAAGGGGTGTTTGGTACAAAAAAAGTGTTTGAATATGGCGTACCTTAAATAATAGTCGTATTTATTGCGAGCCAATGCTGACTGAAAATAAATGTCTAGCAAAGCCATTTTATTCAAGGACTGTGTTCGTCATTCTGTACTTTGCGTACTTGGTCTGAGAATTAGAACACAAGACCCCCCTGTTCTTGAGACACAGCACTGGGGGCGGTGTATGGATCTGCAGTTTAAGGATGCTGTGCCTCTGCTCACATGGTCATTGGTTCAGATCCCAGAGTCTGTGGAGTGAATTCCCCATTAAGCAGCTTAACCCACTGGTGCTCCAGGGACTGTATAGCCCTGCTTTCAGTTGTACACCACTTTGCATGAAAGTGTCTGGCAAATAAATAAATTGTAACTGTTCGTATCTTGATAGACCTCTGCTCACAGAGGGAACAGGTGCTGTGCGGTGACAGGTCTGCTCCTTTCACCTGTACCCAGATGTTCTTTAAGCAATTGCTACCTTTGAGTACACAACCTGGCATTAGAAGTTTTTTCATGTTCCTCTTAGCGTGCACCTGAGAACTGATCTACATTGGCTTGACGTTTAGGTGTGAGTATCTTTAGGAGTCTCACCTGCCCATCTGTTTGTTCTTCTAGTGCTCATACCCAGTGTGGGAGGACTTCAATGCCAAGGCCACCAAATTACACTCCCAGCTCAGGTAAGTCCCAACCAGATGCCTTGCTGTTTGGCACCACATCTGCATGGTAAATAGGGATATTCAATATAGATTCTCCGATTACATGATCCAGGACGTGGTGTCCATATTGAAACACAACTGCCCAAACATACTCTAAAAAGGACTTTTTTCAGTTTGAAATTTCAAACTTTATTTAAAAATAGTTAAACATAGGCAGAAAAGAAAGGGACATTGGGGTAGATTTGATTTCACCCTTCATCTCACTACTCAATATCTGCAAGTTTAAGTTGCAAGTGTAAGTTTCTTGCATGAGCCGCTGCTGCTCCCCTGCATAAACGAATGGTGTGACCCCTCTTATACCTTTAGGACGACCGTACTGGCAGCGGTGGCCTTCCTCGATGCCTTCCAGAAGGTGGCAGACATGGCAACCAACACCAGAGGTGAGGGGTCCTTATTTTGCTGGGCGTCGGGGTGGAGCTTAGGTGAGGTATGGCTTAGGTGGGCAGTGTCCTGGGTTGGGGCAGGTCTGTCTGTCCTCTACCCCTATATTCTGGTCAGTGTTGCATCTATCCAAGGAAGCACAGGGCACAGATTCCACAGGTGCAGAATATTTCTTTTGCTCCTAATGACAAATTTGCTGTATGCTATTAAATACAGTTTTCTATTTCTTTTATTAATGAAAAAATGTGACTTGCAGTACCTGGACTTTACCTGGTTGTTTTTAAAGAATTAAGTCGCAAGCATCATGTGATCTGCTTTTGAATACCTACATTGTGAGGATCTGTGACGTTAGTAAGTTTATTTCGGAGCAGAAACTGTGGTAGACACTAGATGCTGATCATGAATTCATGATTTGGAAGTGAAAGCGGGGTAGCGTTATGATTGTAATTTGACCTCAGAGAATGAACACCAAACTCTTAGCATTCAGGAAATCAACTCCAGACTGATGGAAGACCACTATGAACATTTGTTATGATGGAAAAGGAATTCATAGTTATGGCTGTTAGACAGAGGACTAGAAATGGTGGATGGAAAGAAAGAAGAATTAGTCCTCTCATTTTAGAGTGAAGGAGAATAGAGAGCCTTCAAAGATCCAGGGTCTGCCATGTGGCGACCTAGATCAGTCAGCAGAAGTACGTGGTCCGTGTGGAGATGGCGGATTTATCGGGTAGGTCAGATCTACAAGCAGATGTAGTCCCATTACGGTGATACCACAGCTCTGCCAGCAAAAGGCAAGTGCCAATCCTGCTTTGACAATTAAAAAGCCCTACTGGTAATTATCCTATTTTAACACAAAAGTTTCGGAAGAAGATGAACGTGGAGGTTGGAAGGACCCGGAATCCTTCAATGCTTGGCTGAGATATGCTATAAATCCTGGGGTCCAGCTGGCAAGGCTGCGGCTGCCTGTCTGCTGGCGGTCATGTGACCTGGGGTTTGTTGCTGAATAATATGCCGGCCAGGTCCACAGAAGCAGGCTGGCTGGACGTGTTGGAAGGCAGGAGTGAAAGTGAAAGGAATCATGAAAATGCGTGGGGCTTGCTAGTTATAACAGGAAGTGATTCTGTGCCCATGATAGCTGTTTTGAATAACGTCAGGTTGAGATTTCAATGTTATATAGTGTCTCTTTGCCGTCTCCCCATCTGCCTGGGCCTAATGGCGCTTTTCCACTGGTATACAGGTGCCAATTTTCTAGAACATCTGTGTGCTTTGAGTGAATTTGCATTAAGAATCCATTCTATTTAGCTGTTCTATAGTACTTTTTAAAGGAGGTGGTTGGAAATTTTCATGTTCTGAGTTATCAGGAATGCATCAATGCACTGCAAGGTGTGATACGACTAATAATGAATAATATATAGAATATACGCTTTTTCCTTCATATAATCGATGTGCGGAACACTGGGATATCCATGCATTTCAACCAATCAAATGTTAGTGATGCAACCAGCTTGGTTTGGTCAAGCTTTCGGCCCTGCTAGTACACAGAGCCATGCTCGGGTACAGCTTACATTCTGTATGATGGAAATCTGCTGGTTCTCAGTAAAGCTTGGGTACGGCTCAGATCTTGGCGGTAGTGGAAAAGCACCATAAGGCTTGGGTGCCAGGGCCTCAGAGGAGATTTTTCACCTCCACCATGAGACAAACCGTGTCTGTTAATGCTCACATGTACCGCCTGTCCCTGTGGAGCCAGGGAATGGGGATCTTGGGTAATGATTCTATTGCAGACTTCGTTAAGAAGAACTCCATTTATAAAGCATCCTAAGCACAGTGCTACTCTTCATGATGTGCCTTTATAATAAGTACCAGGGAGGAGATGTCAGCATAGGAGAAATCTCAGTTAATGGACAGTGGTTTGATTGCGTCTAGTTTATTGTCGATCACTGTCTTTTGTAAAAAATTAAAAAAAAAAAATCATTCATTTGGCAGGTGGAAAGAAGAACTATGATTCTGTTTGTTTTTGAACAATACCTCTATTGTTGGACATGCTAGTTGTATTTAATTGAAGTGTGGATGCTTCCAGGACATGATTTGCAGATTATTGCCATTGTGGACGGCACTCTGCGTATCTGGGCTGCGTGACAAATTACAGGCTTCCTTGTCTGACTGCCTGTCTGTTGCAGAACAGGAGTGAGATGACAGTGTCTCTGTGACAGTAATTCTAATAAAGAGAATTGCTTTGATCAGAAGGTGGAGGATACTGCGATTTAACTGCGCGTGTGAATTTGTTTGGTGGAACGGATGCGGGTGTTTTTGTTTGGTGGAACGGATGCGGGTGTGTTTGTTTGGTGGAACGGATGCGGGTGTGTTTGTTTGGTGGAACGGATGCGGGTGTTTTTGTTTGGTGGAACGGATGCGGGTGTTTTTGTTTGGTGGAACGGATGCGGATGTGTTTGTTTGGTGGAACGGATGCGGGTGTTTTTGTTTGGTGGAACGGATGCGGGTGTGTTTGTTTGGTAGAACGATGCGGGTGTGTTTGTTTGGTGGAATTAATTGTGCCCAGGGTGTGCTTGCCTGCTATGAGTGTGAGCGTGTTTTCCATTCTCCGGATATGCTAAACAGTGTTCTTTGCTTCAGTATGTATAGGGTAGGGACTCTGACACCCTAAATAGAAATTTCTCTTCAGAACGTGTGACCGTTGTTGTGACACCGGTGGGTGTTCCTTCTAAAATGTGGCTGCTTCCTCCAGGTTCCCAGGTTCATTTTCATAACTGTCTTAAAGTGATTGAAACTTCTTATATGCTGGTAAATGCCCCCCCCCCAATAGAGTTCCCTTTAATATGTCCTTCCAGTGCAGGAAAATGAACAATTTCATTGTGTATAAGTGTCATGTAAAGCATTGCACAAAAATGTGGGTGCAATAAATAAATACCCATTCTTAGCAAAAATCAAATTCTTTCTTGGCCATTTGCAGCATTTGTAATTGGTAAAGCCTTTATTATTGAAGTAAAGCAGAACTACTTATTTTAGGAGAGGACAATTTGTAAGACCAGGGGTTGTATGTTTGGCCATGGGAAGCGACCTAAAACTCATTACTGACAGTAGAAAATGTGCCACAAGTTGAACTTTATTTTAGCCCAGACTCAGCAAATTAAGTGCGCCAGGAAAATGGAGCCCTTGCTGCAACAAGGTGTGGTGTGCTCTTTTACGGAACTGGGACTGCTCAATCATGGGAAATGCGTTCCAAAAAAACTCCAAGGTTTCTTAATAAAAAGCAGAAGCAGTTTTAAGGGTGGTGGGTTGATTCATGACGACACCCCAAAGTGGTCCATAGATTAAGATGAAAGCCTAACTGAAATACACACAAATGAAAGCCTAACTGAAATACACACAAATGAAAGCCTAACTGAAATACACACAAATGAAAGCCTAACTGAAATACACACAAATGCAATGTGAAATGTGTCAGCAGATGAATGTGCATGTGTAGTGTAGCATGAGCTCAGCAAACCGACCCTGTTTGTCCCCACACAGAGACTAGATGTCCTCTGAGATGACTAGTGCATGAAGTTGCTCCAGCTTTTAAATCAGGAAGGAAAGCGTGGGCCAATTATCTCATTCAGGCAGCAAGGGCGCAGTGGACGGGACGCGTGTGACGTGGCTAAGCGCCACTATGTCGCTCGTGAATGATGCCATTCGCCAGTCATCTGCCACACAGCGTTCATTTCAAAGAACCCACATCTGTCTGTAACGTTGAAAAGAACATTCTGGATAAAAGACAGTGGTTTGCATCGGTGGGTTGACACTGTTATTTGGGCCAGCTTTTGCTATAGGCTTGACCGGTCGGGCACCTAAGGTCCCCAAATTACCTGCGTTGTGCAGGAAGTGAAAGGATCATCAGTATTCCAGGTGGGGGGGCCTCCCACATGAAGCCTGGCATGGGGCCCCTGAAAAGGTACATGGGACCCAGACTGTGGTGATGCCATGCTGTTGTTGGTGGGGGGTCTTTAATAGCCGTGTGGCTGACAGAGCAAAGGTCCTCTCCAGGGTGTCAAGGTTTGGCAAGGACCTCTGAGGACTCTGACTTGGGCCTTGGGGTCCTGCCAGGAACACTTTATTATTACTTTTTACATTTTTCATTAGTATGTAGGAAACTGTCAGGCCCGGTCTGCCAGAACCCTTCACTCTTGGCTCTGAAACTTCTGCCATCTGAATCAGCTGTTTTTCCTGACCGTCCCCTAGCCTCCTACTGCGGGGGGGGGGGGGCACCATTTCCTCTGAGGGTTTTATTTAAAGCTGTAAAACATCCCTATGGTGGTACCCTTTAAAGTTAGGCCTAACTAAAGGCAAAACAAACAGCCATGTTCACAGTGGCGGCCCTACTGGATCGACTTAATTTCCTTTCTACTCTGGAGGTCCTTCATTAGGCAGCAAATGTCAGGATAACAGCAGTTAAATAATTGCATGGGAAAAGTGTTTATATTCATTGAAGGTACCTTAGTTGGCTTGATGTTGAATTCTGGCTTCCTGACAAAACGCAGCAGTGAACTTCATTCTGAACAGCAGGCTCTGAATACTGCATTAGATATATTCTCTTCAGTCGAGTCAGACTTACCCTGTACCTAATGTCTGCATGCACTCAAATAACCTCTGAAACATGAAGAGACCTTGACAAAATTTAGAGAAGTTAGTTCGAGAGGTTAGTGACCTTCAGCAATTTCTTTTTTTTTCTCTGCATAGCATTTTAAGTTGTAAGTTTAATAATTTAAACCACACAAGTAACATAGAAAAAAGCATGAGGTGCAGGTGCAGTGGAATTAAATGTTCAAACAGACGTTTCCAAAGGACTCATTTCATCTCAGGACGGCAGCCGTCTGCAAACCAAGCAACATCTGCGACTGTCTCTGTGTCTCCAACTCTGTTGTGACATCAGTCCCGTGAAGAAGGTTTCCTGTCTCCTGTCTCCTGTCTCGGCGAGTCTGTTTTTCACCTGCTCTGTAAATGTCGGATTATGTAGTAGTTTGGCCCATGTATGTATGGCTAAGAGTGAACGAGCAGAGTAATCTAATGCTACACTTCCAGGCTGGTCCCCGTCAGACTGAGTGTGATAGAGGCCACAGTGGATTCCTCGCACTGCTCTGTGGGATTCTCTGTTTCTATGGAGCATCACCTGCCTCCCCCACCCCCCAAACTGAGCAGTTTTTGGCAAAGAGGGATATGTGCAGAGTGGTATGGGTGAGACATTCCCATCTTTGGGATTCTTTAGTGTCTTTCCAAGTGCACTGCCCCCCCCCCCCATTTAAAAAGAAGACCCCCCCAACCCCCACCCCTGTGGTCGGCTCAGTCATTAAGTGGAACTTGGCCTGGATGCAAAAAAAGGGACTTGTTCCGCTTCCAGCATGGATACTGGGAGCCTTGTGCTGCTGGGTTGGACCACAAAGGAGGCTTCTGACACCAGGAAATATCCTGAGTGAGTGGCCAGAAGCCGGTGAGGCTGAGCGAGTGCTCCGAGGAAGGGGGGGGCACCCCAGGGGGCTGGGAGTGGCTAGGGAAATAGATGACCATTGTGACCACTGCCTAATTAAAGGCAATAATGTTGTTTTTATACCTCCCGCTTGACACAAAAGCATGTCTCATTGAGACTGAGATGGTTTACTTGTTCAGGAGAGAGACAGAGAGGATTTACGTACCCAAAAGGCTTTTGTATTATTTGATGCCTGGGGGTAGATAATGCAGTAATGAGTGAGTCTTGGTGCTTAGCATGTATACAGATGTAACACAGCTTTTAGGTTTAACTTCTTACTTTGTGTATCAGTTTTTTCTTGGGCTCAAAGAGAAAGGACAGCTGGCGATAAACCAGCAGAACTCAGCATTATTAGACCAGTTTAGTTTGGTTAATTCAGTCAGAGGTCAGTCAGCAATGATGAGATCATGCAGTAACTGTAGGTCAAAGCGAAACATGCTTGCAGTTCTGATGAGGTCAGAGGTCACTTAGCTAATGCAGAGCTTGAGCAATGATGTTGGGCTGCAGACGTCCAAGGTGAGAGGTTATGCATCCCGATTTAACTCATGCAGTGTCAGTGCAGACCTGTACCGGTCACCATACACACAGGGAAATGATGACGTCATTGGGCCAGTAGAAATGCTAGAAACATTAGCCAATGAACGAAACTGATAGTGGATAGAACGGCCATTCCCTGTCAGTCCCTGCATGATTTAAGGCAATGAGATACAATGAGGTAACCAATGTAAAGTGGAATTGTCTGTGATTACCAATAGCTAACTAGTACCAGGCTTCAGTCTCAGAGCATAGCTGTGAGAGATATTGCCTGTTCCTATTGATATGGTGAACCAATTCATCTCTGTCGTGTGTATATCTGAATGTTCTGTCTTCTATTGCAGCATGTGTGACACTAAAGAGCAGCTCATCTTGATTCCGCAGCATTTGTTTAGTGGCAGTGCATCAGCCATTACTAGCTATATACATTCTTAACATTTTTTAAGAAGTTCTTGAATTGCTGCATTCTTCCGAGACTATTGGTGCTGAGATCATGAGAGCTGCCGTTTTGTTAATATCATTGTTTTCTGGATTCCTGTGGCTTAGTTATTCTGCTTGACAAATTGTGTAAGAGCCTGTATCAAACACTGACTGCCACACTGACTGCAATAGCCGCACCTGTGTTTGCGGTCTTTGGTGAAGCTCGGCGGTGTCTTATGGTGTCCTGTCTCTTGGTGCTGACTCTCGCCATGAGAAAAGCCTACCGGGGAACATGCTCTCTGCTGGTAATTGAGCCGCAGGAGATTATGCTGCGCAGAGATGGAGGGAAGACTGGGGCCTTGGCAGCCGGTCTCTGCCTCCCGCTTCCTGCCTCCCGCTTCCTGCCTCCCGCTTCCTGCCTCCCGCTTCCTGCCTCCCGCTTTCTGCCTCGCTCTCGGCTTCGGCGGGGTCTTTGTGGATCTGGGAGAGGTGGAGCCGGCCGCGCTGGGTTCTGAAAGGCCTTTTTCATGGCTGCCGTTGTCGCCTTTGTGCTTCCACCATTCGAATGCCGAACACGAGGGGTCAGGGCCGATCTTGTTTTGCTGGCCTGTGGAAGCAGCGGCCATGACACCAATCCCGATTTTCCCACTGCCGCTGCGAGAAACGGCCTTGGAGCTCATCCAGGGGGGAGGGGCCCTGTCCAGAGGGGGTTTTTTCTCAGGGATGCCGCTTTGGCCTGGATGGGGGAGGAGGGGACTTAAGGGCCGGGGTGGCGTGTACCTCTTCACGTCCTTCCAAGATCAGGCGCTGCCCCAAAACAAGGCCTCTCCTTCCTTCCAGATTCTGAGATTTCTTGGGTCCGGCCAGAGCCATGATGCCTGGTGACCGCTGTACATGACCGAACAGGATCACCTTTGGCTGGTTTGGTGCTTCCTGCTTCACACTGGGGAATGCAGGATGTTGGCCAGCCAGGGATGTTGGATTTGTAGCTTGGCTCTAAGTGTAATGCTGTATGTTTGCTGGCGGGGAGATGGTCGCACCAGCCCTGTAGAAAAGGAGGTGATTTGGGAGAATCCAGGTGGAGGGCTGGAGGGGGGGTGGACTTTCCTTGCTGCCTAGCTCTGTGCTGTATAAAGATCGGCTCTCTTGGGGAGAATGAGGCAGGGGCTTCTCCAGCTCTGAGGGCTTTCCCTGAGCAGAGGTGCATTGTGGGAAGCTGATCTCCTTCAGCAGCTGCTCGAATTCCACAGCTTCCTGTATTTGATCTTGTTTCCTCACATGCCCTGAAATCCCAAATCCATCTGTCAGGATTTCACATCCTTCATCTCATGCCAGATGCGCACCACTTGTGTGTAAGATGGTAAATAATGACAATATCACTAGCTTCTTGTCTATATTTCACAGCGTTATGTTTTCGTCCATAGATATTATTTCAGTGATATCAGTTACAATATGAATAATTCAAGGAACCATCTATATGTTTAGCAAAGGCTTTTAATCAAAGTGATGTCTAATTGAGAAAGCAGGGTTAGACGGTACTTGGAGCAATAGGGAGTTTGGGACTTGGTCAAGTATCCCAACAACGCCACTCATGGGATTTGAACCAGCAACCTTCCAACCACAGGTACAGCATCCTAATTCACAGAACCATACACCAACCTTTAATGTTATAATAAATGTTATGATAAATTTGCTAAATAACAAACAGCAGAACAATAAATAATAGCGGATTATCAATATTATGTATTTGTGGAGCTCCGTAGTCTCTCTGGCCCCAGTCCCAGCGGTGTCTCTGCTCTAGGACCCGTGGTCTGGCACCTGAATTACTCCAATGAAGCATCCAGCTGGGTAAAATTAGCCCACTCTATAAACATGCCAACCAAGTGACTTAAAAATACGGCAGACAGGACCCAGAGCGTCACGCTGGTGGGGGGAGAAAGCGTGGCTTTTCGCTCTGTCTGTCCGTCCTTCTGGCAGCACCAGAGACAGCGATGAGTTGCACTTCAGCTCTAGGGCAAGGTCTGCGCTGGTCTGGGTCAGGATAAGTGGGAGGCGTCACACACAGACTGACTTCCTGCAATTCTAGGATTTTTGTTTGATGATGTGGAGCATAAGAGGGGTCATGATTCATGCAGAGGGGTCAAGCTGATCATTAGCCAATGATGTGTTTTGAATCGGCGAGTGACAGGGGAGGGGGCACTCTGGGGGCCAGTCGGCTTTCTGCTGGGGCCAGTGCCCCAGTGGCACTGCCCCTGTTTTGCCCACGTCGCCCTTGCCTGACAGATGGCACGCATCCGCGCTGTCCATCTGGTGGGGGTGAGGAGCGTGGGGGCCATCGCTGTGCTCTGCCTCACGCAGCCAGGGGTAGCCTTGGACTCCTTTCCTGCAGTCTCGCACCCGCCTGCCGATGCTGAATGTGCTACTGCGTGTTTCTGCGCCCCCCCCGTCATGGCAGCGGAGGCTCCGGTTTTCTGTCCACATTCTTTTTTGTCGACACAATCGGTGGAAACTGAGCGTGCGTTTGAACTTGTTTGGTCAGTGGATGATGGTGGAGGTGGGGGGGGGGGGGTGTTCTCAGCCACTCCTCCACTTGAGGCAGTAAACGCAGAAAAGGCCAGCGCACTCTTCCACGGCTGCCTCAACACGCTTGCACGCTGTGGTCTGGCAGCATCTTGTTGCATCACTTTTCTCCTCAGCGACTGCTTGATGGAGGGAACGGGAGACGTCCAATCAGCTGCTGCCTCCTGCATGACATCAGCACCACGCTCGCTGCCTCGTTCCCCCAGCTTAATGTGATACGTTGGGAACTCTCATCAAGACTGAGTAAGGGAGGGAGAGAGCGAGATAGAGAGAGAGAGAGAGAGAGAGAGAGAGAGAGAGAGAGAGAGCGAGAGAGAGAGAGCGAGAGAGAGAGAGAGAGAGAGAGAGAGAGAGAGAGAGAGAGAGAGAGAGAGAGAGGATCCAGGAGGGAAATGTGAGCCCGCGGCTCTGAGGACGATCTCTCGATGTTGTTGCCGTGTTTGTTTCCCCCCCCGGGTTTCTGTCGTTATGTGTTTGAGGCAGCAGTTAGATGGAGACACAGCAGTCTCCCGCTGACATGCTCCTTTATCGAGGACTTTTGGGGATGGAGCTGATTTCAGCCATGGTTGAGTTTTGTGTGTTTGGAACGGGCCCAGTGGGACTGGGCTGGTGCTGGTTTTCGGTGTTGAATTCATAGTTGAGCCGATGGCATTTTGTTTGATAAAACAGCATCAAGGCTTGATTTTTGTAAGAGAATTGATGACTGTGTTGTCTTTTTGTTGACACTAAGTTCAAGGAAAAAGGCTCAAAAATGTCATCTCAAAATGACAATATGAAAATATCACATGGCATTATTATATGAATGGGCAGCAGTGTTGCTCGTGGCTGTCGGACTGAGGCTCTGCTCTGTGCATGAGGGGGGGGGGTTTGCACGTTTTCCCCGTACCGTGTGGATTTCCTCCCGCAGTCCAAAGGCACATACTCAGGCGGATTTCCATTCCGTAAACAGCTCGGCAATTAAACCTTCAGCCATCTGCTTAATTATTGCGAAAAAAAAGACCTGTTACATTCCCATCACGTAAACATAAACACATAAAGCACAAAACAAATTTTCTGCGAGGAGATCAGAGGTGCTGTCGTTCTGTCCTGATGTCATGATGTATTCATGTTTCATGAGACTATTCTTCCAAGCATAGAATGAGCCAACCCCCCCGTACCCTAATGCCCAGAGGATGGCACAGTGCTTCCACAGATGGTGCATTTTTCACAGGCCACACTCGTTTGAGAGTTTCCTACTTTTCAGCTGAATCAGCAGTTTCTTCATCCTGGGCCAACAGGCAGTTCAGCCCACACCTGCAGTGATGAACCGTCACTCTCCTCTCTGTCACGTGGAAACGGACCTCTGGTCCATGGTCTCAGGAACCTTAAGATCCTTGCCTCAGGGATTGTGGGCCCTGATAACAGAGGTCCAGTAGAAGATGGGGTGGGACCAGCTTGAAGCAGAATGGGAGAGCTGGGTAACAGAGCCCTGCGTGTACTGGCAGGACGCAGGAATCCCAGCAGGATGCCAGCCAAACGGACATTTTGCTGCTCATACTCATATGTGCCAGGGTGTTATTATTTAATTATAATGAAACTCACCCTGGGGGGGCATCATTGGGGCTGTATATATCCTCCGTAGTTAGTAGTAGTATTTTGCTATTTTTAAACATAGTGTCTAATAGTGGTGCACTGATGTGTAAATTTTGGTATGATATATTTTGGTGTAATATTGCCAGTAACCCATGCATATGATTGGCTAAATGCTGAGCTTCACAAGTCTATAGCGAAACTGAATCTGGTGGCATTACTTCTTAGGGTCTCACACTAGCCAATCAGTACCCTGTCAGTATGGATACGATTCGTCGTATGGATTTTAAGATAAAAAACATGCAAACACGCAAAACTGCAAAATGAAATTCTTCAGTGATCAAACATCAACATTACTCTCCACTATTAAAAAACATGAACAGGTAATATATACGCCCACAAAGGTTACAACAGTGTTTTTCTGCTTTCTTCTGTTCATCTGCTCAAAAAACATAAACTGCTCAGTGCATTATGCTTGATTATATTAATGTAGCCTGTTTGCTATAAGATTTTGCTATATTATAAGATCCCTTAAAGAAATCACTGACTTGAAGCTAGGGAGATTATATCTAACTAAGCTGACATTTTAGTATTCTATATAGCAGGATGCGTGCAATTCTGACACCTGGTATAATTGAGATTTGGTAGTGGTTCAGACATACTGAGTCCATTGTATTGATTCAATGGTCAGCGTTAGCGATATACAGTACTGTTAGCAATGTCTGCAATAGTGCAATTATTACTGGTACTAAAGAAATCTAATACAGAACAACTTTCAGAAATGCACCACAGTACATTTTCAGTACTGGTATCCCATGCAACACAAGTCTGCACAAACGTTGGGACTATATTCTTACACATGAGGTACAAATACATAAAAATCACTGCTTTGCATACTTCATAAATCTGTGTGCGTCATCGTGACCAAAATAACTCCAAATAAACCACAAAATAAGGACGTTAATCATGAATTCCATTCTGCTCTGCCATACTGCCTCCCGTCCCGTTTTTGTCAACACCAAAAAGTCGCATGGTGATGACAACACCGTGCTTGGGCCAGGATGGTTAAGTGCAATGTGAGGGGAGGATTGGCAGTCGTGCTCAGGCACAGTACAAGCCAACCGTGCCAAGTGTGAGTACACCCTTAATATCTCATGAACGTGTAGCAGTCAGAGCATATAATGGTGAATGAGCTGGCAAAATCCCTTGCCCTCCACTGCAGAAAATGGATGACTGTCCAGTGCAATCATCTTCATTATTTATAGTCTTTAGCTGTGGTGCTGCTAACTTTGAATATTGACTAAAGTCTAAATATCGGAAACTGGGATCAGAGGGAGTGACAGAGAGAGGGCAGACAGGGGACAGAGGGAGTGACAGAGAGAGGGCAGACAGGAGACAGAGGGAAAGATAGGGAGAGGGCAGACAGGAGACAGAGGGAGTGACAGAGAGAGGGCAGACGGGGAACAGAGGGAAAGACGGGGAGAGGGCAGACAGGGACAGAGGGAAAGATAGGGAGAGGGCAGACAGGGACAGAGGGAAAGATAGGGAGAGG
>JAODJW010000019.1:23480700-23495138 GCA_026777045.1 Hyperopisus bebe
GACAGAGCCAGACAACTGGAGGGAGACAGAGGAGAGTGCAGACAGACAGAGCCAGAGAACAGGAGGGAGACTGAGAGCAGGGTGCAGACAGACAGACAGAGCCAGACAACTGGAGGGAGACTGAGAGGAGAGTGCAGACAGACAGAGCCAGAGAACAGGAGGGAGACTGAGAGGAGAGTGCGGATGTCGGAATCAGCAAGAAACAAGAGGAAAACAGACAATTGTTGGATTTCTCAGAGAGGGCTTGGGGGTGCTTTACTGGTATTATTTTTCCAGTAATTTGCACAGTAGCAGAACTGTGAAGCGGCCTGGTTACACAAGGCCTCAGCAGCCACAAAAATGCCAAAGATTTCATGGCACAATGGAGAACAATAATGAGATGCACCACAGGCCAGTGGGATCAGCCAGCTGTGGTGTTATGGTTTTTTTTTTCCACTGAACATCTAAAATTCAGTATGAAATCCAGGATAACTTCACAGCATTATAATTATATTCATTTTTCATTCCTAAAGCATGATCATTACAAAGAAAATGTGAGTTTTGCCAGGACATTAAGCGATCAAATTTACATACACAATCACTATGTTTAACAGATAGTGTATCTGGCCTAACTAAAAGCAATAGTTCTTGGAAAGTTCTGAAAAAACTGACATCATAGCAACTTTGAAAGAAAGAAGAGAATGCACATTTGTTTTATGTGACCCTTTTCGTTATTTGGATATAGTTTCTGTTAAGTAATCTCAGAATGAATCGGCAGGGATGCCTCGATAGTTTTAGATTGGCCCTATAGTCGCTTCTAGGTCAGAAGATGCAAACAGAGAAGGTGGACGGACTTCCAGTGACTTTTACTTCTTTCCCTTTTTGCGTAATGAAGAACCACATCTGGAGGGGCAGTTGTATTTGGGTATTTTTAGCATCGGTGCTGTTCGCTGCCAGAAAGTCAATGCCTCCCCCCAAACCCCTTAGGAGAGAGGCAATAATTCAGTGCAGAGAATTCCAGTTGAGCTCAAACCCAGCTGATTCTAGTCAACAGTTCAGATGTTGGGGGCAGTAACCTTAAAGCTGAATGGCAGGCAAATAATTCCCACCTGTTTCTGAATCGCTGCGGCTGACAGTCAGTGTTGTGATGTTGGAGAGGAAGCTTCAGGAGAGATGTAGGTGGCATGGCTGAGTGCTTACTCTCTAAGCCCAGTCCTTCATTGGGGTCGTGGGGTGCCTTTACTTCAATGCCGATTCTCGCCTGTAGTTTCAGATTTCAGCTGAAGTGTGTTAGCAGTTTGCTTTATTCCTATGGCACTTTAAAGTTACTGACCCCAGAAAAGGAAATAATACTGTCTTATTATTTGGACTGACTGTCATAAAAAGTTATTTTCACCGATTTGTGAGAAGAGTCAAGAGGTAAGAAAAGTGTCACAGTTCCTTGGACTCTCAGAAACAGTGTTGCAGTACGATGGGATGGCAGGGTGCGTCACGCAGGCTGCTTAAGAGCACATAGAACAATGGAATGTTGTTCTTCAGTGTAACTGCACGCCAGATCATCCCAGTGCATTTTGAACCCATGCTAATTATTGCCCAGGAAACATGAGACTGAATGCAGCTGTTGCAGATTCTTCAGGGAGCTGGTCGGCAATGGGGGCAGGAGGCAGGCCTCTGCTCTGTGATCCGGGGAGGGGGATCGCTCACAGAAGACTGGAGACCCCGACTCTATACTCTCTGTGCGAATGGCGTCAGTGTAGGTCTCTCCCTCCACTTCAGATGAAACCCCAGAAAGGTCCATCGGCTTGGAATGACCCAGTTACCCACAGTGCTGTTTTCCAGAGTTTAACTCCTCTTTCCTTCATCTCTTTCTGCTTGAATAATTGATGGGAGCTGAGTGCCACTTGGGCCTCAATTGGAGGAATGTTGTTTTGCTGCAGTTGAGGTCCATCTGGAGAGCTTGGGGGAGGGACTTCTCATGGGACGTTCAGCCTCCGTGGGCATTAGGTTTCTCCAGTCCCCTCTTAATTAGAGTCCTGGGTCCCCTCTGTTCTTGTGGCCACTAATTGGGCTGCCTGGGACCTATGGTTTTATGGGACTCCGTAATAGCAGACACTTAGACTCTCCCCAAACCAGGCCGGCTGCCATCGGCTGGCCACGTTTACCTCCATCGAAGGTTGCTACTGCCTTGTGTTGGCCTTGCCTTCTCTCCCAGCCAACTCTGTACCAATTTTAATATCTTTGCGTGAATTTTTGCTCTCCATCTGCCATTGTGACATCTGAACGTACCAAGATATTCTCACTGTTATCAGTCTTCAGCTTAGAGTTTAGTCGGATTCGCAAATTGCCTCCCTTGTACGTCACTTTGGACAAAGGCGTCGGCTAAATAAGGTGAAGTAAATGAAGCGTAACTGAGGGGGAGCGAGTCAGCAGGATGGGAAGATGTTTGAGTCCACATTTTGGCGCGTGTGAGTATAGCATCCTGAACGGGACATACACAATTATGCATATTATCGTCACTATTACAGCATTCCTGTTGAGTGTGTCCCTATGTGCTTGAACTTCAGTCTGGCTCCTGTTGAAAGAATGAAGTTCCCAAATACTGAAAGACCAAAGACTGTTGGCCTGTGGTGGGTATTTGATAAATGATATTTTCATTTACATCAAACCCCTAAACTCCTAAATCTAGGGTACACCTTATTTTTAAGGTAGAGGTTGGGGTCAGATGTGCCAACTAATGGATGGACGCCTGGTCAAACAGGACAGAACCGGTAAAGTCCGATTGTTGATTTTACTGTTTGCCACAGGAAAGCTGGACCTGAACCACAGAGTCACCAGTATAGCCTGTGACATAATTGCCGTCATTTTCAATATGTGTCAATGACCAGCAATAATATCTGTCATTTTAGTAAGTAAATAAAAACTGAAGAGAAAATTTGGACACTATTAAACACGTTACAGAGATTTTATTTTAGTGTAAGATTGTGTCTGAGTGAAAGTTTCCAGACGGAATCCCAGACCTAAGAAGTTACAGACATATGGACCCGGCCACATAAAACAGGAAGCCATATAAGGAGCTGTTCAGCCAAGCAGAATGAGCTCAACTGGAGGATCAAAACACTATGGTACCTCAGGCCTGTTCCAGATACTTTCAAATGAAAAGCACATTGAATTTACCGGGTGCTCCAATCACATGACTTGATTTCCATACATACAGGAACCTGAGGTGAGTCACGTGACACTCCTGCATGTCACCACACCAGGGGACGGCGTGCAGACTCAGCACTGCACATTTTATTGCTGCAATTGCACGAGGCACCCCAGGATTTACATGACTGCTTACATCCTGTTTTTTGAGCCATTTTGCCAGTCCATGCTTTCTCACAGCTTTTGTTTGTCTGTGTTTGTAGCACAGACTTAAATGCTTTGCAGGCCTTGCCAGGAAAATGTCCCAGCGAATTATTGCTGAGGAAGATGGAAAACTGTTTTATCTTTAATGCTCATGCCTGGTCCTTTGATTAAAGCTTTATTACAGTTTTTCTCCCCCCTCTTCCCCTCTGTGATTCTTTCTTCTACAGTTGCCCTGCTTGCATATAAACACATTTAAAATCGCCTGAGACATTGATATATTGCTCACAGTGCTGCTGGTTGAGGACATTATCACTTGTGTGGGACGTCGTGGACGGTTTGACTGAATGAATTGTGCCGCAGCTGGTGACGTGTAAAGTGTGAGTAAGACGCTTTCTCACTTCTGAGCACTGAAGCGCTGGAGTGACTCAGTGGCTTCCATGGTGTCTTCTTGAATTAGTCTGAAAGAGCGATACAACTAAAAAAAAAAGTGAAATTTTCTTTTCCAGGAATGCCAGATTGTAATTGTCCTTTGCCCCAGTCACAAATATTGTCTCCCTGTCACAGCTATCATAGCGGACGAAATGGAGATCACACAGAGCCTATGTTTTTGTGCGGGGCGGAAAAAGCTCAGATGCATGCTGGGATACGAATAGAGGCTCCATGAATAATTCTGTTTATGAGGCGCCGTGGCCTCACAGTGTCGTGCTGTTGTTGTGCCAGCGATTGAGTTTTCTCCGGACACAAGCCCCAGAGAGGCCGGATCCGTGGATACGTGGCACAGCCGGGCACTAACCCTGCCGCAAAGGGAGGACGGAATGTATAATCCCATGCCCCCCAACCCCCCCAGCTCAGGTTCCAGTGCCCCTTGATTTCCGTGGCTCTTGAGCAGATCAAAGGTCTGTTTCTGCTGTGGGGGGGCGGCTCCCTCTGCATCCATGTGGTCGCCCATGTTGTCTGAAGCACCAGCCTCTCCTCTGAGCTTCTGTTATCTCTCTGTTTTGATTGCTCCTGTTGAAAGTCCTCACTTGACCTTTCCCTGGGGGGGGACTGTGTTTGCACTGAGAGCAGCACAGGGGACCCTCTTGCTCAGCAGTCAATAATTTGTCATGAATGCATTGCCAGACTGTGATTTTAGCAGGATGGGAGGCTTGGATCACGGGAGGCAGGATGGGGATTTGGGTGACATGCTAAGCAGCCAAAGTATGCAGGACCTGGTTTCACTCTAAGGTTGCAGTTGCACAAGTGCATAGATAAAAGTTCAGATCAGTGGCAGGCAATACGTCGCTCGCCAGCCAATGAGGAGCTCCCAAACGGGACCAATTCAGCAACACGACACTTTTTACCGTCGCTACTCAGCCCACTCGCTACGTTGATGTAATCTTGTATATCAGATATGTAGCTTCCCTGGTTATTTTTTTTGCAGAAGTAGCTCTCACTGTAAAATAGTAAGAGACCTCGAGTACCCAAACACAGCGCTATAATATGCGTGTAGCTGTTCTTTGTTAGTAATTGTTTGTTCTTTTTTAGTGGGATGTGAATGCAGTTGACATACATAGCAACCAATTAGATTGTGTGTCTTATATCGCGTCACCTGACTCGCAATCATCAAAAATTATTTTGTAACATGTAACTGGGTGGCAAAGGTCAAAGCAGGAGTTTGTAAGGTCCTGGAAGCCAAATGTTGTTGTTGTTCTGTCCCTTGCTGGTTAGGCTATAAGTGGGATTGGTGGGGCAACTGTCTGTGAATTGAGTGCATGAGCAATTTGGTATTTTGGCCACCAGTGTTTTAACTCAGAGGCAAAGATGAACTCTCTGGCAACTGGCAACTGAGATTAGTCGATAATTTCTCATTTCTCTACTTGGCTTGGGGTGCGGAATTCCTTCGGGATTTCCTGTCCCTGTCACAAAGAAAGAAAGACATGTGCATTGTCTGTGTGCCGTATCTTAACACACACTATTTCACAGACATACAGGTGAACTTGAAAAGCAAATTTCTGACACTCAGTCCATTTTTGTTTATTTCTGAATTGACTCAAATTCAGGCTTCCTCATCATATGTTACGATATTGGGAACTAGAACTCGCTCAGTCATGTAATCCGATGATTCCCATACACACATTTACCTTAGGAGGGCTGCATGCCTGTAGGATAAGTATATTAGTTAATGAGTTAATGGCCTTTTACTGAGTCATTGCTATGGGTGAGTACAGTCCACCATGCTGTTTGCAAATGCTCACAGGCCACCAGCCATCTTCTAGGAGGAGGTGAACTCTTAAAGCCAAATGAAACATTCCCGGATGTCAGAGCCTCCGTGAGGATAATCATTACCAGAATGCCTTGACTTGTTGTGTTTCAGAGCCTTAATGGTATCCAAATGGTGTTTACTATAGTGTTTCTTGAAAGGAAGACGCCATTTGACGATTCAGACTGAAACTATGTGTCATAACGACTCCGGTGTCACACCAAGGCTGCTTCCAGACCCAGATCCAGCAGGAAGGACCTGCCAGCTTCTGTATGCTGGATGGAGTGTGTCGTCAGTTCAGTTGGGGGGGTAGAGGAAGGGCGGGGTGTGTGTGTGTGTGTGTGTCTTTTGTGGATTAGGTTTAAATTACTTTGTCGGTACCAAATGTCCCGAACAATGTAATAAAAACCTATTTTTTGACATTGTGGGGACCATTTTTCAGGTTCCCACAGATTTGTGAATGCAATCAAAAAACAAAAAAATGCCAAAAGTTTCATATTTTGTTTGGTTACTTACGGTTAAAGTTAGGGCTGGGTAGGGGTTAAAGTCGTCATTGTTGGGGGTAGGGTTATTCCCATAGAAATTAATGGATGGTCCTCACAAAGATATGAATACACGTGTGTGTGACTATGTGTGTGTGTTTGCATAGATCACATTTTAGGACCAAATTGTCCCCAAAGTGTAGTAAAACCTAAAATGTCCCTACTTTTGGGGACATCTTTTGAGTTCCCCATTTGGATAACCTCAGTTTTATAAAAAATCTGTGAATGCAATCAAAAAAGTAAAAATGCCAAAATTCTTGTATTTGGGTTGGTTAGGGATGGGTAGAGGGTGTAGTGATTGGGATTAGAGTTTTCCCGTAGAAATGAATGGACAGTCCCTATTTAGATAGGAAGACCAACTTGTGTGTTTGGGGTGGGGGGGGCTTTGTAGGACAAACATGCTGTAGATGACGCCGGTATCCAGATCACACTGCAGGTTTTCTTCTCCCCCGTTGCCATGGAGACGCTCTGTTAAGAAGGCCAATAGGCCTTGGGCACCCGGAATCAGGCAGAGAAAAAAGGGGAACAGAGACAACAGCCATTTAAGTACCCTGAACGTAGAAAGCACGTCTGGGAATTTGTTTATTAACAGGTCACGGTGTTTCATAGGCATTCCCAAAATCGGCTCAGGATGGTCACGTGATGGGGCTGTGCCCTCTCGCAGTCATCTGGACCCTCCGAAATGTTTAGGCAAAGTCGAGTGCCGTGCTTGTCCTCCAGGGGGTGATGGGTTATAAAAAATGAGGTTTCAGTTCTCTCTCCTAGGAACCTGAAATGTTCTGCTGTTTGAGAATAGCCCCAATGTCCTTAGACTAGAAGGCTGCTTTTTAACAGATATATTCACATCTACTCAGATAGTTTTCTTATGCATATGCAAATGAATTAGATATTTATGCCCTACAGTGATTCAATTTCTGCAAGGTCTAGCTGCCCACATTTGGTTAGTATGTATACCATACTAATGTAGCATGTCGTTGTATATGCTATTAATGTGTCGTGCTTCCACTTAGTTAAAACATCAAAGTAAATAGACATGTAAATTAAATTCAGTTGAATTTACTATGAGTGGGTGTTTGTTATGGAAAATAAAGTGTTCTTGTACTTTGTCAACACAATGGCTGTTCTTGAATGTTCCTTGTGGTTCTTTTGCATATTTGCATGAGAATGTGGGGAGATGTTTCTGCTGCTGTGCTCGGGACTCCAGCCGAAAGCCAAGATATTCAGTCATTCAAAAAGAAAAAGAAAAAAACAAGTCATGAGATAACGTGGCATTCCCAGTCTTATTATGGGATGGATATTGGAACCAGGAAGCAGAACAGAGAGTGTGTACTGTTTACTACAAAGCAGATCATGGTCTTTCTTCCATCAGTAACCAGCAATCTCCAGCTCTGGGTGCAGTTTTACGTTGGGCAGCATGCTGACAGGTATAATTACTGTAAGTAATGGGATGGGATGATGTAAATGTGGTGACTAATGATTTTGTATGAATCACAGTGGGTAGGTTATTGTGGATTAACTTTGAGAATACAGCTTGGTGGTCATTCAAGTGAGACTGTAAAAGTGTCTTCAGGTGTATGCGGGTGGTTTGTGGGTTGGGACTCTGTGCCTGTGATCCAAAAGCTGCTGGTTTGAATCCCAGAGTTGACTGAGTGATTTCCCTGATTGGCCCCTGAGCGAGGCCCCTGATTGGCCCCTGAGCGAGGCCCTTAACTCCCGATTGTTCCTGAGAGTGGCTGGTCCTGCTTTCTGAATTGTATGTCGCAAAAATAAAAATGTATTTATTTCAGTGACATACAATTAAAAATCGTGTGTCACTGAAATAAATAAGCAGCTGCCAAATAATTACGATGTTTAGATTTTGAGCTATATTTGTGGGCAAATTTGTGTGTGTGGTGCAGTGTGTGTGGTCTTGTGTTTTTGTGACGATCAGTGGAGGTCTTTTTAGACACAAGCGTGTGTTTGTCGTGACGGGGGGGGGGGGGGGTATCACACTCATCCAAATTCTCTGTTCATTTTCCTGCTGCTCCCCCATCTCCCCCCTTCCCTTCATCCCTGCCCCCTCCCACACCGAGGTGCCTTTTGGGGCTCACAGTGGAGGGCACAGCGGCATGTGAACGTCTCGGGCGTCGGCTCTCGCCGGCCTGCTGGAATTCCCTGCCATTTCAGGCTTGGCGGCGGCAGAAATCCAGGCTGGGAAACCGGGGTCGGTGTTTCCATGGCAACAGGCTCTCCTGTTGGCCGCTGATTGATTTGTGACAAACCGCCCCCAAGAAGTTAATGTTGCTCAGGTGCTGATGGAGTGGCTGAGTAGGAGGAAGGTGTAGCATGTCTCTGAGAGGATCAGCATGCAGCCGTGTGATTCGCAGCCCCTCTCTCTGGCTGTCTCCTGGACCCGCTCTTTTCATTCCTCTCAGCAATGTGCTCAGTATTGGCTTAGTTCCTATTAAGTCTGCATGACCACAACATCTCCTCTTATTTACTCCTCAAGGATCAAGACCCCCACTTACTACACTCCTGCTTCCCTTCCCTTGAGTTTTCAGGAGAAAAAAAATAATTCCTCCTACACCATTTCTGATGAGCCTCCAGGAATACCCACTACATCGCCATGGCGTCTTTTCTGGCACTTAAAAGGACCACATTGTTCTCATTCACTTTTCAGGATATTGACATCACTGGCCTTTGTTCCTTGTGCTTTATTTCTTCGACAGCAGCCTCCGCCCCAGCAGAACCCCCACGAGACCAAGACCGGCCCAGTGGCTCAGAATAGCACTGCTGCCCAAGCTGAAGTCCCCCTCATTGGTGGAGGGGCTTAGCTGATTCGGCAAATAGCACGTGATCTATAGCCTTTTTCCGGAGACTCATTGATGTCCTTGTCCCTGTATAGATGGAGTCAGTTCACTCTATTCCTGTCCATCTATTTTGACCACATGTTGACCCATCTGCAGTTAAGGAGCCAATTTTGGGTTTGATGCTTTGATTGTTTTGTTGGACTCACCTGTAGGAACAGAAGCGTGTGGTGCAGGGATGGAAGGCAAGAATAGGGACAGTATTTGAGGATCAGGGTGGAGATTTAACAAAGGCTGAAAAGAGGAATTCAAACAAGTACAATACCAAGCACACAGAACAAAACAGGTCATGGAAAGATCTGCAGCTGGCTGTGGGGTGAGCAGTCAGGGTCAATGTGTTTACTAGTGGTGAGAGAGAGCAGAATTCGGGCATATATAAGCACTGATTATAAGGGGCAGGTAAAAGTTAATGAAGGTCCAGGCCACTTGACTTGAGTTTGACCCACGAAAGCCATTCTCTCCACATCCTGCGCTGCCCTTATCTCTGTATGGTGTCTCTTAATCCATATTAACTCAGATGCTCTACTGCCAACATAGCAGAATTGGTTGTGGTTTGGTGCCAAACATTAAATACAGAGTAACACGACACTTAATGGAGACACTTCACTGTACAATATACACATTATATAATCTGCATGGGGACCCACGTGCTGAGAGCAATGCATGCGCCTGCAAATAACCTTTTCTTACTTGCGATATTTAAGTGTTGTATCACTATATATTCTAATTGTTCATCTTAGTGCCAAATCTTCTCACATGCCGTAACCACCATTGATGCACAAAGTTAGACTGGATCTGGGCTGCCGCTCTGGACACACACACTGCACACGCCCCCCCCCCCCCCGAGCGTCAGTGACTGAGGAGTGTGGCCACAGTGATGCTGAATGCACAGGGAAATGACTGAAGTGCAGTGAGCCCGTTACTGCAGATGGGATGAAGTGACGGCCGGGGGGGGGGATGAAGTGACAGCCCACGCTGGGGGTCAGCTGGCCAGAGGCCTGGTCTGGTGTTGGTTGACCAGACTGAAAGAATTGGTCCCCTGGGTAGTGTGATCGAAATCATGTGAGACCACTCAGCTTCGTGGATGCACCAGACTGGCAGCAGGAATCCCTCCAAAAATCTGGTGTGCAGGCAAGCAACCGTATGTCCATTTAAAAACGACATGGAACGTTTCGGATGGAGTTGAATGTGTCCTGAGGATCACAGACAACCCCCTAAACTAGAAACATTTGCCACTAACACCCATGAAAAGCCTAATAGCTGTTGGCAGGTAGTGCTATAAATGCTCTGCTCTAGGCGATGGATGTGGCCTGTGATTCAGGCCCTTTGATGTAGCCTGTTATTAAGTCCGTAGGAGGGCCGGAGTGGATGCCCATCGGGAGGCTGAGTGATGCAGGCTGACAGGGCTCACGGAGGCAGACTGCAGTGCGAGTGTGCGGGTGCCTTGTGGGAGGGTCCCAGGCCATGCGGCCTGTCTTGCCTATCAGAGAGAAGGGCGAGATGGAGGACAGGTGAGCTGGAGAGTCACCACACTCCCCCGGGCGTGTCGTGCTGCACCCTGGGCAGGTTGAAGCCCATCCTTCATTGTCTGCTGGAAGAATAATGTTTAGGAAACACCGTGTTAGCAGGAAAGGCAGAGCAGGAGAGGCTGAATAGAGGGATTTCCCTTCTGGGGGTCCCCTCCTTTCCGTCAGGATGGGGGCAGACAGGGCGGCTTGGCGGTAGAGGTGAGGTCAGGGCACGAGAAAACAGCAGCTCTTGCAAAGCTTGCGACTCTGTGTGGAAGGTTAGCTCGTCTTCCTGCGAGCTTCTCCAGGCATGTTGTCATAAACACCTCAGCCTTAACATAGCAGGACGTCTCACTGAGATCTGGCTACATTTCCCCAGAGACCCCAACAGGGCCGTCTTCCTGGAAAGCCTATGAGGGAGTCAGTGGATACCATGAGACCTCTTGTTATGTCATGTTCCGTTTTTGACTCTGCATTGTGTAATGCCATTCCACTCTGGTACTCCTGTCTGCTGGCTCTTAGACGGTCGATGTATTCTCTGCATTTTGGTCTCTTGGGCTATATTAGGTTACTGCATATCAACTGTGAATCTGGGCCGTTAACCACTTAGAGATTCAGCCAAATGTATTATCATACCCGCTGTGCTTACATGAGAACCATGGATATTACCCAAGGATATCTAGAACTGACACGGGTTAAGCTTTGTATACAGTAACAGTATCCAGCAGGAGGTTCTGTTTGACGGATATGATGGTTGCACTTTGATGATTTAGTGGCAGGTTTTCTAGATTTGATCGTTTGGTTGGGAGGTTTCACCTGTAAGTTGGCATGGAGCGCTCGGTGCGGATTGGTGCCACTCATGCATATGGTCTTCATCTTGAGTTAAACCACGTCCCTCTATGTTGGGAACGTCAGCTGCATGGCTCCCGGCAGCAGCAGAAGAAAGAGATCAAAGGGGATGAATCAGCTTCGGTGTGAGAAGACGATCAGAGGCTGCGACCGTGACCCTTGTCAGGGTTCACTGCCTGGGTGTGTTTACATGTGCAAATGCACGCATGTTGGTGAAAGCGAGAGAGTGCAGAGAAGTGTATTGTTTTTATGGCTCAGACGTGTGCATGTGTTTGTATCCATATGTTTGTCTGAGTAGGATGAGTTACGTGTTGACGTGAGTTACGCTTTTATTCGCCGTATGCATGAGTACAAGTACATTGGAATGCTTCTTCTTACACACGTCTTCTTCTTGTCCTTCGAGACATGCACACGCAGGTATATGCAGTTTAGAATGAAGCCTGGTAACAGTGCTCCGGGTCAGGCCGTTTATCGAGCAACCATAGAGCATTTTGGGGGGTCAAGGGCCTTGCTGAGGAGCCCAACAGAGACGTGAACCAGCGACCTTCTGATCGCAGCTACCTCGCTGAGCCGCACACCATTCCCGTTCAGGAACATATGTCCACATGCACATAGGAAATTCTGGAAAATAAGGAAGCGGTTCCTCTCATGGGTTTGTGTGTGTCTGATTACGTCGGGGTCATTGTACTTACAGAAGACTGATCCAGTGCCTCTAGTCCTCATCAGCAGCTCCACCTTCTCTGTACCCACTTGTCTAGTCACACTCACTCATTCTCTGTAGCCAGTAATGAGAATCGTTACCCCAGGATGTTTCCACACGCAAAAAGCAATACCCAGTGCATCATGGGAGCTCTGCAGGGTGGCTGTCTATCCCCAGGCGAGGATGAACAGGCCAGAGACGGCAAACATTGAGGCTTTTCATTCATGTTTTGACTGTTGCCTTTGTTGTTTTAGTCTGGAGCATTTATGCAGCATTTAACTTGCAGCATGGAGCTAGCCAGGAACTAGCAAGAAGCTAAAATCTAATATTAGCTTACATGTAATATTGGGCCAAAGTGTTGCCAGATGGATCTTGATGTCGCTCAGCACGTGTTTCTGATGTCAGGGTAAGGAGCTATGCACTACAATGTGTGAACGATGAGATTCGTCACCAGATTCTTTTGGGGGGGGGGGCTCTAGCTCAGGTTAAGCCATCTAACTGAGACATCCTGCTTTGTGGAACACCTTCCAGGTCAGGAGGAGTCAGATGTGATGGGTTAGATGCTGCCTGCTGGTTCATCGATAATATGAGGTGTTTAGGGGATGTTCAAGAGAAGTATTGGGTCTAGACGTCTCCATGCGCAGCCATGATTGCCCGTTGGGTGGTAGAGCCTGGGGGTCTCTCCGCCTCTGGGTATACAGAGCTGTAACAGAGGGCATCGCTAAGGCTGAGAAACGGGCTTGTTGCTGGGTAAAGGGCCGCGAGGCAGCCAGGAATGTGTTATGAATGGAGCTGCTCTCCGGACACCATGTGCCAGCAAGTCCGTGTGTGTGACGCTCGTTTGCATGAAATCGAACGATCCACTCTAATTGGTACTGAGCTGAGCCGGATCAGAGGGAATACCGGGCTGTATATCAGGTCCAGTGTTAAAAGCTGAAGTGGCAAAAGGTGTTTGGATGTGATTTCAGTCGATGACCCCTAATTGGCAGGAGCCTGAGGCGTGGCAGGTGACCGAAAACTGTGCAAACTAGGGCAGGTGAATTTGTGGGGGCCACGGGGAATGATCCTATAGCCCAGCGAGCAGCGCTTTGCACTAATGACTCAACGGTTGTGGGTTCAAATCCCAGGGAGCACACAAAAATTGATACCGTTCCCTCTACTGTAAATTGCTTTTCTCCAAAAGCATCAGATAAATGTAAATGATACGGTAGGCCCCTTGTTGATTGGGTTTATGGGATGTTTGCAAACCCTAAAATGAGGATGATCTTGATGCTAATGAGTTTTTGGCTTGAAAAGAGAGCCGATTAGCTGTGCTTTGCTTCTGGGTACGGTTAGAGAGGACCGTTTTGCTTTTCCTGCAGATGGATGCCAGGTCCCTGGTCGGTGAGAGTCCTTAAAGATATCTGGTGAACGCCAAGGCCTCTTATGGAGGACCTCTCCGTTGTCAGAGCAGAACAGTTCCCTGGGGTAGTCGGGCATAATTTGAGAAATTCTCAGTTGGATTGACTGCGGCCCTGGGCAGCCTGGATTATTTTGGGGCTCCATCTGTTTGTTGATTGTTAGGAGTAAAAACACCCCTGAAGGTAAGAAGGGGGAGATTTTACCTTGGCTTTTTTTGGACCAGGCCAGGATTACCCCCGGGAAACTGGCATTTACAGTTGGCAAATCCCATCAAGATGGTACCTGGGCTTTAGCTGGGTCAACTTCTAGCTCATGGGAATTTTACTTGTACAAAAATGCTATGAGGGCAGAAGGAACAATGATTGGTTTAGAGAGATATCCAATCATATTGTTGAGGAGGTGGGTTTAACCAATCAGGTGTCTGGGTCCCGACTCCTCTTGTTGGTGGGATCCATCCTCCTCTAGAATCCAATTGGTTATCTCTCTGAACCAATCATTTTTTTTATTCCGCCCTCAGAACATTTTTGTGTAAGTAAAACTCCACAAGCCAGCTGCTATGCTTCTATGACCAGGCCAGGACTCTACCTCCAGTTTCCTAACCACATGTGAGGGGCGTGAGAAGTAATTGAGGGGGGATTTTTGAAATCATGGTGTATCTGTATATTCTAGTTGTTCATCTATTAAATATAGTGTTTATGTTTGCTTATCGCAGCTATGTTATGCACAGCCTACAAAATCATTTTCTGCACAGGAAACTGAACAATATAATTTGCCCTGTGGGTCTTTCTGCAGTAAATGATGTTCATGTCAATGGTTCACTGAGGTTTGCTGCTCTTAGCATATCCTGTGCCACCATGTTTTGTATTCTTGTATTTTGGATGGTCCTGAATTTTTGTTTTCCTGACATTTCTCGCATTTCTCCAGGTGCCACGCGAGACATCGGATCGGCGCTGACGCGCATGTGCATGCGGCACCGCAGCATCGAAGCCAAGCTGCGCCATTTCACAAAGTAAGTCACCCAAC
>JAODJW010000019.1:23498963-23517576 GCA_026777045.1 Hyperopisus bebe
CCCCAGGACACTCATCAGGCCCCAGGGCACTCATCAGGCCCCAGGACACTCTCAGACCCCAGGGCACTCATCAGGCCCCAGGACACTCTCAGGCCCCAGGACACTCTCAGACCCCAGGGCACTCTCAGACCCCAGGGCACTCTCAGACCCCAGGGCACTCTCAGATCCCAGGACACTCTCAGACCCCAGGACACTCTCTCACCCTCTGCCCAGCTCTGAGAAGCCGCTCCCTACTTGCCTGACACACCTTTGCTGAATCTGCATCTTCCCAATGGATTGTTTATCGTCCGCAGCAAATTTGAGTTATTAGCAAGTGCCTTTTTTTTTAGCTGTACCCTCATGGAGAAAAGTTATTTTGTTTGCTTTTGTGAAATGACAAATACAAAACAATGCAGTTCTGAAAACAGTGCCATTTTATCAATTTTACATCATGTTGCCTGTTGAGACACTGCAACAGGCGTCGGCCGTAATTTCCCATGAGTCTGTCTGTGTGACAGTTTGGGTCTAGCCAGCATGGCCTTTCCATGTCCCACCCAGAAGAGAGTGTTGCAGACAGTCCTGGTATAATCACAAGGGAGATGCACAGTGTGATGAGAACTTGCTCTGCAGTGAAACACTGTCCCCTAGTGGTCACAGAATACATGCATGGCATGCCATTTTAATTGTGGACTAACTTTCTGTTGAAACAAAACTTTGAAAGTAATTGTCTCTTTACATTTTGAGCCATTTACGTATTTTAGAATTAGCTTGTGCAATGTCTACTTGTGCTAAATCCTATATAATGTTGAACTCTACGTAGCACTTTCTATACTTCCGCTGGAGTCGTATATGAGTCCATTGGACCTAGTCAGTCTTGCCTTTCCTGGGTTCACTGTGCCTTTTATAGTCATCTTTATCCAAAGCATACTGAGTCTCTTACCATTTGGAGTACGGTGCATATATAAGAATATATTGATTAGTGGGTCGGGTGGCCGCTGAATGTAAACAGACTCCTGTTGCTCTGTTACTAAGTCCTCATGCTGTCGTGTAATCATGATGACAGCAGATATCTTCCTTCAGCCCTCCGTTCTGCTTCACTGAGGTTATTTTGGCTAAGATTGTGAATCAGTGTGGTGCGGCTTCTGCTCTCGGTTTGCTACTAATGGTTGAGAAATGTGCAAAAGCCACTATGTCAATCCTAACACAAGGCCTTGTGTATGCGCTCTCTCTCTCCCCTTATCCCCACCCCAAACTCTTTCTTTTTTACATCTACCAATGCCCCAACTGTGTTGTTCCCCCCGCAATGCTTTCCCTGTCTTCAGAGCTCTTGGGTAAGTTCTGTACATCGTTTCTTCTTGGGCTTGCTATGCTATGCTATGCTATGCTATGCTATGCTATGCTATGCTATGCTATGCTATGCTTCTTTGTCATTGTCATTTTTTTCCTCCATGGCTGTGCATCTCACCACCCAAATCAAGTCTTGTATAAATTTGTCTCCCTGTGGTGCAGGAATACCCACTGGTCACATGCCGGTCATGTGATTCATGATAGAAATGAACAAAATGTAAGGTCTGAATGGCGGTTAAAAGAAGCCCAGAGATTCCTGTCCTACATGTAGACACCTGGGAAGCAAAATATAGGTGATTAAATGGACTACTTTTCTCAGAATGGCACTAAGTATCAATAATACACCAACTTTCAGTTCACGTAGTTACACGACAAATATCTATTCAAAATAATTGTTTGAAATAATAATGATGATCTCATGACTAATTGATAAATGACTGTTTGTCACTGATTTATTGTAATTACCGCTATAGCAGAAGAGCATAAAGATTAATGAATGGGTCTAGGTATCCATCCATCCATCCATCTTCCAACCTGCTTATCCTTCGAGGTCATGGGGGGGGCAGAGCCTATCCCTGAAGCTACAGGCATTAGGCAGGGAACACCCCAGGATGGGGGGGGCAGCCCATCACAGGGCACACTCACACACCAGTCACTCACACATGCACACCTATGGGCAATTTTAGTAACTCCAATCAGCCTCAGTATGTCTTTGGACTGTGGGGGGAAACCAGAGTACCCAGAGGAAACTCCACGATGACACGGGGAGAACATGCAAACATGTGACCCAGGCGGAGACTCAAACCCTGGTCCCAGAGGTGTAAGGCAACAGAGCTAACCACTGCACCACCATGCCACCCTCAGGTCCAGGTATCAGTTAAATTTATTACTGGTAAATAACAGAGGACATTTCAGTTTAGAACTGCTTTACAAACAGTCAGTAAGGGTGACGTTACACAGGGCAACTTTCTGAGCAATGTTGCTGACCAGTGTTCCTTGGGCACTTTCCCATTGGTATTGGGCAACAAATTCCCATTTGGAAAAACTTTGATTGGCAGTGGGTGATGTTGGCAGTGGGCAATGTTTTGTGATCACCCGGATCGGGAAGAGTTGTCCTCTGTGTCATCTGGTTGCAGTTGCCCAACAACACTGCTCAAAAAGTTGCTGTTTGTATCATCACCTTAACGTTTGTTTGCATGTTTGTTTGCATTTCTACAGTAGTGTAGGAGTCATTGTGGGGTGACGTAGCCTCCGTCTTGTTTTCCCATCATGCCATCAGGTTCTGTCTTTTGCATGGGGGGTGGCAATGCTGCACTGTGTAACCATGATAATATTATACACACACACACGCACACACACACACCAAAATGTCCCGTCAAGTTCATTTAACTGTCATCTGCACTTATGAAGATCACTGATGGTAAACATCAATCATCACATCATCGCATTTTGTGAACATCTCTCCCCATATTTTGCTAGTGGCACCATGGATGTCTCGCCCCATTGGGGTCTAATCACGTCTCTCCTCCTTTCTCCTCCCTTGTGTGACGCTTTATTTTTCCATGTGTGGTTTCTCTCCTTTGACCTGTTCCTCCACCTTTCACTCATACTTCCATCTCTCCCATGCTGCTCCCACTGTCTCCCCTGCATACTGCATACTACATACTGCGTACTACATACTACATACTGCATACTACATACTACTCTATGCCTGCTTCACTTCCTCCATCCACTCCTCCTCCTGTACCTTCTCATCTTCTGGCCTCTGCTTGCCTTCGGGCCGGGCGCCCTGTGTGCTCTTGCTCTGTTCGCCCTCCGTCCCGCCCACGCCCTACCTTTTTACCCTCTATGCCCCCTCCTGCTTCTCTCCCTCCCTCCGCTTGGCCGCTCCACAGGTCGAGGAGACCTGCAGCCCCAGCTGGACAGTGCCGTGCAGGACGTGACTGACATGTGCCTGCTGATGGAGGAGATGGAGAAGCAGGCGGTGCGCAGGGCGCTGGTGGAGGAGAGGGGGCGATTCTGCACCTTCATCAGCTTCCTGCAGCCTGTAGTGGTGAGAGTGGGGCCAGGAGGGATAGAGGAAAAGCAGCTGATCGCTTGTTCAATGTGAAGGAGGGGGTGGGGCCTCTAGACTGCTGGGTGTTATGGTAGGGGTGGAACCTGAAGACTATTGGTTGTTTTGGAGGGGGTGTGGTTGGGAGACTGCTGGGTGTTATGGTAGGGGTGGGGATTAAGGTGGACTTAAAATGCACCACATTCTGTTGAGAGTGAGCTGGTTGAAATGGCCTTGGCCTCACTGGTCCCTCTGAGCAGTGGTGGGCACAGTGACGCGAAAACTTACTTTCAATAACTGCTAATCCAGGGGTCTCCAACTCCAGTCCTGGGGAGTCCCGGCCCTGCGGGCTTCGGGGTTTCTCCACATTTAACACATCTTATTCCACATCTCTGCTAATGACCACCCTTTACTTGAGTTGAATCAGATGTGGTGGAACATTTGAGAACTAAGCTGTGCAGAGCTGGGTTCTCCAGGAGACCCTGTGCTAATCGCTAACTCTAAAGTTTCATTCGACGCTAATTTAACGATAAACCGATAAACCACTAAAAATTTTGTGGAATCTAAAGATAACTGCTAACCACATGTTTCACTTATCATGTGAATTCAGCGTTGGCTTGGCTTTTTGCTCTGAAACCCTTGAAAACGTCCTGAGAGACCAAAATTTTTTACTTGTCTAACACTAACACGACAACTGTCATACTACAGTAATTATTAGGGGATATTTAGGACGTATCCCACTGGGTATCTTTGGATTCTGAGTCTCTAGAATAAGTGAGCTTTGAAATTTCCTCTCTGTGATATTCTGTTTCTGAGATGTAAGTGTTTCTGCCCTTTTTTGCAACTGGCCCATGTCGATGTTTTGCCCTCGGCAAAGCCACTTGGGGACTACAAACATGGCGCTGTTTACTCGGAACTAGGATGGAGGGTCTCAGCTCTTTATTGGTCTGTAGCTCTGTCAAACAGAACCCAGGAAATACAACTGGAGGCATGTTTCACAAAGCAAGATTTCTTGTTTAGCTGGATAACCTGTCATATTTAAGGTAGGCTAAATGTAAGTGAAATGAAGATAAAGTCAATTTCAATGAGGGTACCTTAAATCCGACAAATTATCTGGCTAAGTAAGAAATCCAGCTTTGTGAAACAGGCCTCTGTTTTCTGATTAATTCACAGTACCTCAGTTTAAATGAACTTTATCTTTGTTAATTTTCATTTAGCTCAGTCTACCTTAAATCTGACATGTTATTGACCGATCATATGTTGTGTTTACATGTAGTCAACCATAGCATGCCAGATAGACCATTGAAGACATGCTTATAACAGACAGGAGTAAATATGTGTGATTTTAGGGTTTACAAAGTTTTTTACTTGTTAAACTTTATTCATTTTACAGTTAGCGGAGCCAAATTTAGTGTAAGCTAATTGGTCCACTAACAGTTTTCAAAATTAGCAGAAACGCTAATCCGCTAATGGAAAAGGTTAGCTTGGCTAGTTAGTGGTTAGCGGATTAGCAGAACCCTGCTAACCCCTGCCTCTAAGCCTCCCCTTACTGTCTTTTTCTTAGAATGGAGAGATTGCCATGCTGGGAGAAATCACGCACCTCCAGGGGATTATCGATGACCTTGTAGTGCTGACCACTGACCCCCATAAACTCCCCCCCGCTAGCGAGCAGGTAACTGAACCTTGATCCTAATAAACTGTAGCATAATTAAAGCATCGTCATTGCGAGCGTGAGTATGACTGACATCAGAAAAACAAAAACACACCTTCTCTGATTGGCCACCCTGTCGCAGGTGATTAACGACCTGAAGGGGTCCGACTACAGCTGGTCTTACCAAACGCCCCCCTCATCCCCCAGCAACTCCAGCTCCAGGAAGAGCAGCATGTGCAGGTTAGATGGCTGGGGGTGTGTGTGGGGGGGGGGGTGACGGGGCTGGGGCTGGGAGAGTATATTTCACAGCCATGTATTTATAATGCTGTGTTACTGAGTTTTTGGTTTACTTAGCTCATAATATGAAATTACTACAACAAAGACATTTTAAGGTTTGTGGAAGAGATTGTAGATTTTTAAAATTTTGCTTGTTATATGTATTTCCCTAAGAAATGGCTCCCAGATACGTATTTCAAAACAAAAGCCTCTTACCACTGTTCATGTTTTGTGCTTGACTGCTTGACCTCACTGTGAAGGTCTCTCCTTGTACTGATTTCTGTCACCCAGGTGCCCATTAAAGCTTTCACATCCTCGTTGGTCTCGTGTTGAAGCCAAGTGACTGTTAGCTGCTGTGTGGATTTTGCAGTGACTAACTTTGTGCCAGCTCCTTGTCCCGTGGTCTCACTGTGTCTCTCTCATTGTCTCTCCTGTGCGCTCTCCTCCTCCCCCTTGCTCCTCACCTCAACCCATTTTCCCACAATGCTTTGCTGTATTCTGCATTTGTCCCATCTATGGGCGGCATCTAACTCTTTGTGGCTTTCTGTCACTCACACTTGCATCATTTCTCTCCTTCCTAAATCTTTTATCATAATTAAAACCCCTCCCCCTTTTCACTTGCATTGCTCTACACACAATCTTTTTCCCATGATTCATTTCTCCTGTTGTCCATCTCCTGCCTATCTGTTGCAACTTTCTAACCCCCTCCAATCGCTGATTTCCCCGTCCCTTGTCTCTTGTCCCCTGTCCCCCCCCCCCACCCCCACAGCAGCGTAAACAGCACCCACAGTAGTGCTTCCCGCTCCTCCAGCGGTTCACAGACTCACTCTCCCAGTTCGTCCTATCGCTACCGCAGCCTGGCCCAGCCACCGCGGGGGGGAGCCCAGCGCCTCAGTAGCGTTTCCTCCCATGACTCGGGCTTCGTATCGCAGGATGCCAACATCTACTCGAAACCGCCGTCGCCTATGCCCTCTGACATCACCAGCCAGGTAAGCGGCACAGAAACCGGCCTCTGCTGTACAGTAAACAAACGGTTACCGTGGTTACAGGGCGTGTGAAGACCGGGAGCACTGGCATTAAGCTGGAATATTGTGTTTTTTGAAAGAGACGTGCACAGTGGGATAGAGATTCGGACGTGCCCTGGGGGTGAATGCCAAGCCCCCCTGCTGTCGTGATAAGGCTGCAGTTCCACAGGTGACGTGTGAGATCTTCCTAACCTTCACTGTCTCTTCTCGTCAGAAGTCCTCCAGCTCGGCCTCTTCTGAAGCTTCGGAAACCTGCCAGTCGGTCAGTGAGTGCAGCTCGCCCACCACGGTTAGTTCACCCTGGAAACACACACACACACACACACACACACACACACGCACAAACCTATACTCATATCTTTGTGGGGACGGCCCATTTATTTCTATGGGCAAAACTGTAATCCCAACAATGACGACCCTAACCCCCACCCCCACACACACACGCGGACACACACACACACACACACACATATACCTCTTCACCTTGCTTAGCTCACCCTCCACCAGAACACAAGCACAGCCATGATTTCATGGATTGTGGCCACAATTTCATACAGCTTTTTTCTGCTAGTGCCTTTTGTTCTGATGATGCTTTACTTGCTTTTTACACTGGGCTTCCTTAAACTAAGCACAGACACGGACTGTGCACAGTACAACATCCTTACATTTGCCAGTTACTTGTGTGAAATTCCATGGAAACACGAACACCATCCTCTGCCTAAATCATTCATAGCTTCTCTCCACGGTACACTCACACTGATTCTGATATCAGCCATACCATTCAGACCCTTTTCTGTCATTCACCTGGAAGCTATATTTCTAACCAATGCCTGGCTCCTCTTGTTTACTTGGCAATGCCAGAGTTGTGGGAGTCTATCTCTAAATAGCAACTCTATGTTGTATAGAGGAAATGGCGAGAGAAGTAGATTAATAAATCCATTTAAGAGCAAATGAAAATCTAACCAAGGCATTTGAAGGTCACTTTCTAAAGAAGATAAACCAGTGGAAATCCTTTGGTCGGATGCGCCTAATATTTATCAGCAGTTCTTAGAAGGGCAAAGTACTCCGTGCAGTCTTCACAAGTTCTAGGAATAGTTTTCCGGCAAGCTCTTCGTCTCAAATCCCTCTGACCTAAATCCAGATAAGGTAAAAATCATTTCAAGGTCCTATTAAAAGTGTTTTAAGTACAAATGCCTTTAGCAGGATAAACATTTAATATATCAAGTGAAAAGGCAAAAGTTGAACGCAGCAGTGGAGCTGAAGTTCTGCCGTTGGTGCCGGTGCATCATGCAGGTTCTTGGCCGCTCGTGGCTGTGGCCTCAGGGCAGACAGAGAGCTGCGGGGCACTGAAACGCCGTCATCTGCTTTGCTTTCTCAGAGGTGGAACCCCATGGCCAGCTGGCCTGAGGCCTTGCTCACCCTGCTGGGGTCTCAGTTCTGCTCCCCTTCACCATCCTGTTTCTCCATTCTGCAGTTTGGCTTGCCCTTCTCTACCTTCCGCCCTGCTCTCTCTCACAATGGCTCCATCAAGCCTCTACCTCTCATACTGTCTGCATCCATACCCTATAATCGCTCCCCTGGATCCAATAATTCATCTCCCACATCAAAGGTTCCTTGTTGGAAGGTTTGTTCGTTTCTTTTGATTTCTTTGAATTCTTTGTTTGCTTGCTTCGCTTTGTGTTTGATTTGCAGTCCTTCAAATAATGTGTGTTTTTTTATTTATTTAATAATCTCCTCATTAACTCGTGTTTGTTACTTCATTGCTTGAGTCGTGTTCCATCTATGTTGCTTGTCAGCAAACCTTCATGCCCTGCCTCTGTCATCTGAAATCTCCCAGGGAGAAATTGCTAACCTGTGCAGTCAATAGGTATAACGATTCTCAGCAGGCAGAACACGAATATAAAATTCAACCAATAGGAGGCCTCAAACACAAATGTGAAGAATCCTTCAAAAACTCCACTGCACTCCTTTCATCAATTGCATTGTTTTCTCTGAATCTCAATAACTCTGCCCAATTCTTTAGGACTGGTCCAAACCAGTTCCCTATGAGCACCCATTGGTCAATACGCTACAGCGCAGAAAGGACCCACCAGAGCGCCTGAGAGAGCCAGAAGCCTCTCCTGCTCCCCAGCCGTACACTGGGATACATCCAGAAGATTCCCAGAGGCCTAGAATGTCTCCAGCCACAGTTGCTTCCAAGGTAACTGCTGCGGTTCTCTAGCAAGAGCCTTTGCATTTCGTACTATATTACTTGCCTTAATACAGCCAACAGTGTTTTCTGTCTTTAAAGTTTGTCTTTAAAAAAGCTTTTTCATATTCAGATGTCCACCTGTGTCATTTCACTCAGGTGCTGCTATTTAAAGATTGGTGAGATGGTGACAGTTCCCAGGCTCCAAGTATTTAAAAAAACACATAATGAAGTGCAGCATTTGTTCAGGTGCAGATAGCATGATGATTAAGGACATATACTGGTCCTCAGATGAGGACCTAGCTGAGAAATACTCACTGTAATTTCCGGTTGAATGCCAGAGGTGATTCCACACCACACAATGTTTTCTTTTGTCCTCCCTGAAAAATGACTCTTCTAAATTCTGAATCCATTTAGTGATTTTGTACACATTTTGCACCCCCTCCCAGCTCGGCTCATTTTATCATTGGGGGTCCCTGTGATGAAATTTGCTGATTAAATACAGATTTGAAAAGTGGCACCCTCCCAAGGGACGAGACCCCCTGAGGGACAGACCCTAGCATGGCTGAGTCTGAGTGATGTTCAGCTATCACTGTCACGCTGACGCCGTGTGCCCCCCCAGCACGGGGAGGAGGTGTCCCCCGCCGCCGGTGATCTTGCTATGCTGCTGACGAGAGGCCTGGGCGTGGAGCAGCAGGCGAGCAGCCATGACTCGCTGCAGTTCTCCAGCGGATACAGCACGCAGACCCCGACGCCCTCCTGCTCGGAAGACGCCATCCCTTCACACGGTAACCCGACTCGGAGCGAGCCTTTGAAACTACACAGTGGGTGGGCTTGCTCTGTGCCGTCAGCATCTTCCTATTGGTTATTCTCTGAGCTCTCATTGGTTACTTAAGGCTCAGTCAGCATCTTCCTATTGGTTATTCTCTGAGCTCTCATTGGTTACTTAAGGCTCAGTCAGCATCTTCCTATTGATAATTTCCTGAGCTCTCATTGGTTACGTAAGGCTCAAAGCAAAATTTTTAAATATTAAAATATTAATGCATAGCTTGGAGTGCATTAACGCACTTATACTATGGATACTACACATTTGACTTACACGTTTTTACTTAAAGACTTTCTTTTCACATCTACAAGGCAAAAACTCATTTATTAGTAGAACTACTTTTTTCCACTAATGATAAAACATTTTGCTTAGATATGACCCAAGCTGCCATTGTTAATTTGACATTTGCCCGTTGCTAAGACTGTAAGCCAGTCGTTAGCTGAATTTGCCTGTTGCTAAATTTTAAATTGTGTTCTACATCTGGAATTTTAAGTAACGTTAGTTAGAATTAAAGATTATAATCATGTCTTGATTTATTACTGTGATTCTGCAGGCTGACGTGACGGTTATACAAAATTAATCAACACCCTTTTGACCAATCAGATTTGAGAATTCAACACCGCTGCAGTATAACAACCAGTGATTGACAGTTCATGCTAATCTGACAGTGGGTTTTGAAACCTCATTTCAACCAACCATCAGTAGCTTGCACCCTTAGGAAATATAATTAAATCAAGCTATAAAAATTATGAAATGTGCACAATTAAGTCATTAAAGCAAATTCATTTTTTTTTTAAGGAAGTCCAAATGAATGATACCATTGAGGTTGTCTATTGGCCAGATACTAAACCCACTCTGTTCTACCTTTCAGCTCTCTTCTGAATGATGGTAGAGATTCATTTTCTGTGTAATTCAGTCATTTAACGTTACATTCCTGTCCTGCTTGTTCATCTTAAGTTTTCCTTACTATGGTCTTTTGATCATATGAATGTGAATCTGTTCCTTTTGCAATTAAAAACGCAGTTATAGGTCAGCTTCAGCAGTAAACAGCTGTTTCTTTTTCTCTAAAATATGGCTTGGCGCGCTTTGGCTTAGAGGTAAATCTGTCATAGCCCACCCTCACTCTTGTACTGTAATCCAGTGCCCCAATCCCATGGACGCTTTCTGAACCCATATCCTGGTGCAGCTATTAGGTCCACAACTCCTCTGCTGCATTGCAGCATCAGAGTAGGGCCAGCAGGTGGCGTAGCAGTTAAAGGGCTGATCTTTAAAAAGGTCACCAGGTCAAATCTGAAGTAGTATCGTTAACAGGAGAATGACAGTGTGAGACTGTAAGCAATTGCAGAAGATATAAGGACTGGAATGACTGTCAACCTTTTCCTCCAGTGTCCGAGTACGAATGTTACTCCGTGAACGGCGACACTGAAGTGGAGGTGCAGGCCGACTTCGATAAGTCCTCCACCATTCCGCGTCACAGCAACATCGCTCAGAACTACCGGCGCATGATCCAGACCAAGAGGCCGGCCAGCACCGCGGGTCTGCCCAGCGGCATGGGGGCCCAAGGCGGGCCACCCGGAGGAGGGGGAGGGGGAGGTGGTCTGGGTACCCCAGGGACGGCCACCATTCGGCGGACCCCGTCCACCAAGCCCGGGGTAAGACGCACCCTATCCAGCGCGGGCCCCATCCCCATCCGACCGCCCATCGTGCCGGTGAAGACGCCCACGGTACCCGACTCCCCAAGCCACACGGGACCGTCTGTGTGGGCAGGCAGTGAAGAGTGTGTCTTCTACACGGACGAGGCCTCGCCTGGGGCGCCCGAGTTCAGCAGGGCGTCGCCGAAGCGCATGAGCCTGCCCAACACGATGTGGGGGTCCGGTGGGGGCCTGGAGACGGGCGTCTACACCCAGCAGCTTGAGGAGGACCAGCTGCTCGCCGCCAACCGCCACAGCCTGGTGGAGAAGATCGGCGAGTTGGTGGCCAGTGCCCACGCCCTGGGAGAGGGCCAGTTCCCCTTCCCCTCGCTGGCCGATGAGCCCACGCAAGACCCCCAGCCCTCGGAGGGAGAGGACATGCTCGTCTCCATCCGCCGTGGGGTCCGGCTCCGCAAGACCATCTCAAACGACAGGTCGGCGCCCAGGATTTTGTGATCGGGCCCCGGGACCAAGACCGGCCGGCACCAAAGTGTCTGTGCCACTGACTTTATAGAGAATATAACGTTTGTGAAGATAACAAGAATAAATAAGTAATTAAAAGAAATAAATGAATATTAATAATTAATGAAGCGTTGAAGGCGCAGGCCTCTCTAAATGTAGTCTCTGTGGACGCATGTTTTCTAATTAACGCCACTGGTACTTTGACTGTAGAGAAGTGATGAGCTGCTTAGGAGTATTTTGTGTATTTCCTGCCAAGCTGTTCACCACCACCCCGCACTCCAAAAATTCCCTGACATCTGACCCCTAGGAGGCACAGATGACAGGTTATTAGGAGACAGGCTGAAATCATGCAAAAAAAGCCCTCTCCACTTTGTCTGTGTCCATGTGTGTGTGTGTGTGTGTGTCTGTCAGACTGGGAAGCCCTCTCCAGATGGTCTCACGATGGGCAACAAAACTGGCCATCTTTTTTGCTGAACTAGAGTAACAATTTCCTGGAAGAAATTGATTTATAAACCTTTAAGGTTGTTTTTTTTTTTTAATTATAATTTTGGTAGTAAGGCATCTGAAAGCATATGTAGACTATTACCCTGCTTCGTATCGTATGTGGCTCTTATAGGCCCTTTAGTATGTCTTAATGCAGACTGGTAATTTGAAGGTGAATTCCCATAATGGCCACCAGATGGCAGTAAGGCCTCATCGTGTGTCGTGTGGCGGTAGCGATTGTTTCCTGTGAAGCATGTCGTACACAGGGTAATTCATGTGATGTGATAGGGAAAGGGAAGTGCTATGCAGAGCAAGATTACAGATAGAGGAGTGAAAGATCGTTTAAGGGTATTAAGAAAGCGGTGAATATACTTGTGTAGAGGGGAGTAATTTCCTGCATTATCAGGATCTTGAACGGGATGCTCATTTTGCTGTGTGAGCAAGTTTCCCTGGGGTGTAGCCATGCCGTGAGGGTTGTGAGAGCGCGCAGACTGGGTGGGAAATGAGGTTTCACTGTTGTTCCGAACTGCTCTGATACTGAGAAGATATATGGATGGACTGCAGAAAAAAAGACTTTCACCGAAATTGCTGTGTTTACAGAAACGTAGCATCGGAGCAGATTGTGACTGATCCATTCCTGTGTGAGATAATGAGTGGCTATGAATCCTTCTTATGCAAGGATATATAGGGGATGTAAAGGTGTTTTATCCGGTTATTTAAAGCCAAAGTATGTTCTGTACAGTTTGAAAGAAGCTGTTAAGGACGGAGAACAGAGCCCACATTGTTTTGCGTTTAGAGGAAACTTAAAATACTTAGATGATTAAAGCAATGCAAGAATGCCAAGCACATTTTTTTCAGTGCTGTGAACTGGCTCTGGTAGAGTTATGTGTGGCGGAAATTGCACGTGTGTGGATGTTTGTGTTGTGGGAGGTGGGGTTGGTGGAGACCAGCAGCTGGGTATAGCGGTGATAGCTGCTTCAGTCCGGAGGCCAGCAGGTGTTAAATCATATCATTACACTGAAGCACAGGTCACCGCCTTGTACATAAATGCGAAGATGAAGTCTAATTGTACAAGTCGCAAATGTTTTTGACACTAATATTGTATAGAGAATTCTGGAAAAAAAGAAAAGGGATATGTCCACTATATTGGAGCAAGAGCAGCAATATAATGTATTTTTGAGTGAATGAAAGAGCATATAATTAAATTTAAGTAAAAAGAACGCAGCAGTTGGATCAGTGATCACGTCAGAGTATATTTTGCATGTGACTTGTTTTCTTTTTCATCTGTTTTTGCATTTACTTTGACCAAAATAATGGATGAATTTGGTCGTTTAATTAGGGAGCGGCCAAAGGGGTGAGGATGGATCCGGCGAGGCTCCGCAGGGCTCACATGTGACACAGCACCCTGGCCGATTCTCCCCAAGTGCTTTCAGCACAATCTATTAAGTGCTTACAAGGAGCGGCCCGCTATAAGTGTATACTGATTACGGACCAATGTAACGGCTTTTCCCCCCAGAGTCGACCGCCCGTTTGTCCACCTGTATTGACTGCAGGTGTCGTGTCATTAAGAGGAAGCCCCCTCTGATTAAGCCCTGATGAAGCTAACGGGGTAACATTAGCGGTAATTGATTTCCCGACCCCGGCTGACAGCGGGACATTGGCCTTATTGCTCAGCCCTGCACACAGCTCGCTCACATCAGCAACATGCCGCATTCCAAAGCTGCACTTATCTTCACTCTGCTTCAAAAAACAAGACAGGTTAGCGTATAGTTCGATCCATGTAAAAGAAACATGTCCATTGCCTTGTAATCACATTAGGACTTCATTTTACTTGCCTCTGCTGTGTAACATTGTAGATAACAAAGAAAATAACTTAAATAACTCAGTGGTGTTTTGTTGTATATAGACCATGTTACTCTAAAGGTAACCCTGAAATGAATTCTACTGTCGTTCATATACGCATGGCTCTCATTGGCTTGCGATGGACACGTGACTGTGCCTCTGCGTGCTTATTGGTGTCCGAGCTCAACTATCGGTCTTATTTAATACTTAGAGTGAAATCGCGGGCAACGGGAACGTTCCTGTAAACAGTACTACTCCTGTCTTTGACTGTTGTTCCTTCTAGGTGATCTGTCTGTGCGCTGTGACGGTAGCCTCTCTCCTCTTAGGGCAGGAATTGGTTATGAGATTGGGTCACGTCTTTTGTGTGTGTGTGTGTGTGTGTGTGTGTGTGTGTGGGGGGGGGGTGCCCACATTCATCTTCCGCTTGTTCTGGTCCCCCGAGGTGCCAGCGGCGCCGAGCCTCTGTACCGAGCCTTAACGCGCCGATGTAACGAAGCGTGGACACCGCTTAGAGGGCAGCGTTTGACTGGCGCATAACGGAATGTGATATTTGCCCTGGTGCATAGCAACACCTACTCGCCAGCCCACACACATTCTGTCCCACCGTGTCAGAAAGCGTCGGTCCTGCACCCCCAGCTCCTGCTGGTCTACAGAGAAGCAAAGCTGCTTTCGGCCGAGGTACACGCTTCGGGGAGGGACCTTGACCTTTCCTGATCTGGCTAGTTTTAGGCAGTTCCTCTGGAGTGTGCCCTGAATAAACGAAATGTCTCTTTTTCTGGACCTTTCCGTGTTCTCCGTGGTGCTTCTTCCAGCCCAGCTGCTTTTCAACTTGATCTTTGCCACAGTTTTGTTTATTAATGATTTATTACAATTAGTATTATTGTGACAAGGTGTGTGTGCGCCCGCGCTGTTTTTACAAAAAAGAAAAACGTTCCTACCGTTGACATCAAACACTGCAGTACTGTTGTCACACTGTCCTCTCTTTTCCAATTTAATTTATTGCATCCTCCCAAACGTTTTGCCACTTCTGCAATGGCAAGTCTTTCTTTATCTGTAATATTTATCTTTTTCATTTAACTTTGGACACTGCTAACGTAACAAAATGCACTGTGATTACTCCAGTATTAATAAAAGTTGTACTTAAATTCAAATCCAAGGAGCTCACGGCTTTTTATTTATGTGTTTGAGTTTTTTTTTTATGTGTTTTATGCATAAAGCTTTAATCTGATTTAGCTGTCTTATCGGTTGAATGTTTGCTGTGGTTTCACAGGTGTCATTCAGCTATATTAACAACAGGTGGCACCAACGAGATTTCCGGTAGAGATTTTCTCCTTCAGCAAAGCCTCTAAGATCAGGTGCGTTGCAATGATGTATAGTGGGGTCTGTGTGGCAAATCCACAGGCTGCTAAGCCGTCTGTGAGTGTTGGGTACCTTGAGAGCCGTGATTTCACTGTTGGCATGGCAATGCAGAAGACGCACAGTGAAACCTAGACTTCCTACGGCATGGGGGGGGGGGGCATGTAATTTTATTTTAATATTCATATTTAACAGAAAAGACTGTTGTTTCAATGAAAATATGGTATTGGATATATTCAATATGATGGCTATTTTATGAACTATTGTTTCAGCTTATTTACTGGAGCTGACAATGAAGAGTAACCAAAGTCACACTGAAAGCAAATGTCTGATCCGATTATATATAATATTTTTCTACCAATTCATCGATCTGACCATTTTCCAGAATTGCATTGAACATGGAGCTTAACCAGGGAAGCACAGGACATGAAGCAGAGGGCAATCTGGATGTCAGTGTGTGACAGGGCACACGCAGGGGGCAATGTAGACGTCCATGGGACTTAGACCACGTAGGAGTTGAACGTGCAGCGCTGTCATGGCCCGCTGTCTTCAGTTGTCCCTCCTCATTTCTTGGAATTAGGCTTAGGCTGGAGTTAGGAACGCTCTTGCACAGCCAAATTGATTTAGTAATTATGTTCAGGGAGGGCAGGACAAGTACATGGAACATTGATATACTTTGCATTGGTATTGTATTCATAATCCTTTGTTAATGAATTCGATTAAGAGTAATTGACCATTAATGACAAATGACCCAAAACCAAAATGACGATTGTGGTCAGAAGCAGCTTAGAGGTACCATTTGGCATTTTCAAAGCTAAAGGAAGCAAGCAGATATTTGCGTTTTTATTACGCGTTTATCTAAGTGGAAAAACGGGGACTGTTTCCACGAAGGATTCTGTAGACACATCACATCCGGGTTGCAAAGTTTTGAAAATATGCTGGGCAGCTTCATCTTCGAAGGGCGAGACCTTTTGAAAACGCAGGGAGACATTTTTCCCAAGACATCGATTTGATCCTGTGTCGCCAAAATCTGCTCAAGTGGAATTATTCATTCTGTTGAGGGGTGTCCTTGCCCTTCCGAGTGTTTAGAACAGGTAAAGCCATGTTTAAAGCCAGTTAAGGGCAGCAGTTAACTTGAGAATTCAGAGAACAGATTGTTTTGGGACTGGCTATAGCTCAGATTCAAATGGTGTTTTTCTGCTACCACTTCTGACATTATTTCACATATTCTGAAATAATTGCGTAATGAAAGAAGCTTTTCTGACACAACTATTAAAATGTTTTACAGCTTTAAATTTATTATTTTTTGTTTGAAGACTGCCGTTTTAACTTGATTAGTCCCATAAGGCGCCTGAAACGCACAGCATGATTTATTGATCAGTCTCGCACATATGTACTCTTTTAAAGTAACATTACTTGTTAATGACGCCGATAACAGGAAGGTGAATGTGTGTGCTGTCTGGACAAGGCCTGTTCCTTGCTGATGGATCATTGACTTCTCCCCATATACATACATCCCCTGTTTGTTAGGATCTGTGACGTCATTACACAGGACTGGAGATACACCAATCCTGACACCCCCCAACCCAGCATATATAGCTGATTTTGGGGCAGCTTACTCCTGTGCACCAGACTTATTTCCTCTCCTTGTTTATGTCCTCCTTCAGCCTTCTGGCTCTGTGGATATGAATAATATCTGTGTTCGATCTACCCTTTCCCAAGTCCACGGCTTCATATTGCGATGACGCTTCAGAATGTGCAATATATACATATTTCTGTAAATGGACAGTACAGTAAAGTCTGTGCACTTATAAAATGCACTTTCCAGATGAGTTGTGAAATGAAGGATGTCTTCAGTGCTGTGTGGTTACTTGTAGGTGCAGAAGTTTGTTTACTGGGCCTTATCTGTGTATGTACAGTAGGAGAATATCTTTGGTGTGGGCACTGTGTTAAGGTGCTTGAGCTCATCGGATCAGAACCGCATGGCCACGTGTGCATCCTGCTGAGCTTTTGGAGTGAAGTTTGGACAGAAGTGTTGGTATTCATTGGGAATTTGTTGTACAGCTGCCTCCATTTTGGCATTGTAGACTGTAATTCAGCTAGTTAGTTTACTGCAACAGAACGGTGGCTAATGTGCAGGAACAAAGATCATGGTGCTCAACACTATAGAAATCTTTATAGGCCTTGCAGGATAGTTGTCTCTCAGCACTGCCTGCCAGTGTCCTTGGAGATACAGGAATGAATCATTCATTTATTTGTGTGTTGGTGCGTATTACATTCTGTATGACGGTAGAACAGTTGCTCATTAGAAAACCACTGATCAGCACAATTGCGGTGTTTTACATCATAGCTTTGGTAAAATGCTGTTTTCTCATTGGTCCAGATATCTCACATGGGTGTTGATTATTTTCATATAACCACACAGGTAGTTTCCACAGCCTAATAGCAGTTCTACATTAATGAGTTTTCATGTTTTATTAAACGTGAATATAAGAACCTGTGTGACGTTTTATCCATGAATCAGCAGTCATTCTTATCAGCATAATTTCCCTTGATTTTCAAAATGCGAGTGTCTGTCTGTTGATGGTTTCTATGGTAACTTGACAGACTTGCCATTTCCAGTGAGTAGCCCTATCAGACTTCCTATCCGTATAGGGACTATGTTTTACGAGCACATTATTATTTCAATTAACATTTAATAATGTTACAATCATCTGAAAACTGAACCGTGACTGAACCATAACAAGTTCATTCTATTATTATTGTTTGATTGTTAGGCATAGAGTAAAGGGGATAAACCGCTTTGAGGTGTATCCTATATGAAAATATTCAGCAACAACTTGCTTAGCATTACACCAAGCTGTCGTCGATTATTTTCATATAAACACACACCTCATCATGGTTTGTCCCTTATATGGAAACACAGTTATGGGAAATGATGCATGTAAATCAACTGCAGCATTGAGGGAATGTGCCTGAAATCAGGGCCACCTGAGGGGGTGGATACCCTGGCAGATGCAGTGGGCCAATCACTTTAAAGGGGCGCAAAAACCTACTGTCCAGGGTCCAGAGGTGATGCTGGTGACGTGGTAGCCAAGAAATTCAGACTAGTCCCCTGTCTGCAATGGACTGACATCCCATCTCCAGAGAATATCCCATACACTTCATGGGATAGGCTCCACCCACCCAGCAAGTGTGTACTAGATAAGTGGTCTGAAGGTGGATGCATTGATATTGCTGCTTCCACTTGGTTAGGACACTGAATGTGAGATGTCTGTATTGGAAGAGGAGGACAGAAGGAAATCCAGCCATCCATCCATTTTCCAACCCGCTTATCCTACTGGGTCGCAGGGGGTCCGGAGCCTATCACGGAAGCAATGGGCACGAGGCAGGGAACAACCCTGGACGGGGGGCCAGCCCATCGCAGGGCACAC